>JBBPKY010000318.1:0-26685 GCA_038089495.1 Xerocomellus dryophilus
GCTTCCAGTATCCACCCAACTTGCTATTTTCCTAAATGCTGCAGGTCACTATGGAAATGCTGCTACATCACAAGACATAGCAGAATGGTCTGGTGTTTCTGTTGGAACTGTTCATAACTGTTATAAGCGGGTTATGACAGCTATCCTATCCCTCCACAATGACTTTATCCATTTTGATCTTTCCAATCCAAGAGATCAGGAGGACAAAAGAAAAGCCCAGGCATATGTTGAGGAGAAAACATGTCCTGAATGGAGAGGGGGGTTTTTGACTGTTGATGGAACTCCCTTTAACCTCTATCAAAAGCCTGGCTGGCATGGAGAAGGGTTCTATGATCGTAAATCAAATTATTCTCTTTCCAATCAGGTTTTTTTTTTTTTTTGGAAATTCATTCAATAAATTAACATTATTTTCAGTTGATTGTGTTTCCCCATAATCTGCGTATTGTGGATTATGTTATTGCAGTACCTGGAAGCCTACATGACTCCTCTGCCTTTCAGCTTGCAGAGATTGCCAAAACACCTGGAAAATTTCTCCAGCCAGATGAATGGATTTGGGCTGATACTGCTTATGGTTGTCATCCTTGGTGTATTGTTCCTTTCAAGAAGCCTTCAGGTGGGAGTTTGACCAGGGATCAAAAGAGATTCAATTACCACCTATCAAAGGTTAGTATTTAACCATTCAAAGTTGTGTAAAATTAAAAATTTATAGGTTCGGGTGCGATCTGAGCACTTATATGGTTCAATCAAGGGCCGGTTCCAATCTTTACGGGAGATTCGAGTTCAAATTCAGTCTGAGCAGCAGTGGGCATATGTCAAGTCCTGGATCTCCACATGTTTGGTTCTTCACAACATGATCATTGAGATTGAGGAAGATATGGGTATAGCTTCATCTGCATCCACATATGCAGCTAGGTATGATGGATATGAAGGTGGAGAAGGGCAGGAGGAGGGGGAGGAGGGGGAAGGAGGGGAGGGGGAGGGGGAGGGAGGGGAGGGAGTAGGAGGGGAAGGGAGTAATTGGATTGGATCTGATGGGCAGAGATTCCGAGAACAACTCAAGACTCAGTTGTTGGATTATCTTGCAAACTAATAGATATGTACAAAGCCAGAATTGCATATAAACCATGATATAGACATGAACTGCATGTACAAAAGGATACAGCTACAACACCAAGATCAGCACATTCTTAAACACTGCATGAGTAGTAGGTCAGAATCCAACAGTATTGACAGTCACTCAGAGTCTTGTATCTCACCACCTGCAATACCCTTTTCCAATGCCAATCTCTTGGTCTTGAGCTGCTCGATCTGCAGCTGCAGCTGTAGGGAAGCAATGTCCTTCTCTTTCATATCCTTCTCGTGATCTTGGCGCTCCCGCTGCAGGAGCAACTCGTGCTCATGCCGAGTACTACGCTGACGAACCTTTTCTTTGACGCGCAATAAACTCAACTCGTGCCGTGCACGCTTATCAGCCTTCTTCTCCTCTTGTGCTACGCGCATTTGCTCCAGGAACGTCTGAGACATGGTTGAAAACTCGTTGGATATTTTATCCGTTGCCGGCTCACGGCCACGTTTTCGTGAAGACGAGGAAGCCGCCGGCGCGGAGGTTGCAGAGCTTGACGAATATGCCTTCTCATCCAAGTCGCTGAATAGCGACGAGGGGATGGATGGCAGGGATACGTTCCGCTTCGAAGCGTTCTGCAAATTGAGGTTGGCTAGAAGGTGAGACGCCGTTCCGTCGGAGTCGGATGATTCCTCAGTGGATGTGGTGCCGGCAGGCAGTAAAAATTTGCCCAAGGCAGTGGGACGGGGCAGGTGGGACGGGGCAGCAGCAGCAGAGGGAGGTTGTGGCGCTGGGTGATGCGGGACAGTGGTAGATTGTGGTACAACATGTCGACGGAGTGGAGGCAGAGGTGGCTCGTCGTTTAAACAGATAACACCATAGGGATTGACGGAATTTGATTGACTGAGCTGCCCGAAGTCGTCGTCGTCATCGTCATCGTCATGGAATGAAAAAATACTATCGTAATTCAAGTTGGATATGTTGGCGGAATCATCGCGACCTTTTCCCTTGTTCGACATAGAGGGGAGGGGGAAAGATGAAGAGGGACCTGATGAGGCGGGGGGGGGAAGTGGGGGCAGAAGAGATGAGGAAGGACCAGCCAAGGGGGGGGGAAGCGGCGAGGAGGGACCAGCCGAGGGTGAGGGAAGAGACGAGGAGGGACCAGACGAGGAGGGACCAGCCAAGGGGGAGGGAAGAGACGAGGAGGGACCAGCCGAGGGGGAGGGAAGAGACGAGGAGGGACCAGCCGAGGGGGGGAGAGACAAGAGGGGGGGAGCCAGGGGGGGGAGGGACGAGGAGGAACCAGCCGATGTAGACCTGGATGGGAGGGGGGGAATAGACAAGCCCGGTGAGAGGGAGAACGAAGCTGGGGAATTGGACAAGACCGGGGGATAGAATGAGCTTGATGGATCAGACGAAGCGTGTGGAATGGACAAGGCAGGACTGGATGAGGGGGGGGGATAAACTGCATGGTGAGATGGAGGTGCTGCCGGCACGGCTGATGTGGCCCGGGGCTGGATCTTGAAGAGTGCGGCTGCCTGGCCACCGAAATCCTGGGTAGGATTAGCAGAACCGTAGACGATGTTGTACGCGGGATTTGTTTTCCACCATCCATGAAGGTCGCTGAACCAAGGGAATCGTGTAGTTATTTGTGCTGAAAAAATGTAAGTATACATATGATCGCAATGCTGAATGACGCACCGATGAGATTTTTCGACGACTGGTCACTCAGAAGATCTTCATACGTTCGCCCTGCTCCCGTCCCTTGAATTACTGCCAACTCACTACGATACTTCTTCCGGAGGCTAGATAGCATTCGATTTAACTTTTGGCTGAACAATTTAACAACTTACTTACCCTGCTATGCGTCGTTCGATGGCAGGAACAAATTGTGATGCATCTTCTTGACATGCATTGCGAAAGGCTACAGTCTCGTCATGCAAAAAAATCGCCTCAGCAAGCGGGATGTAAATGGCCTTTTTCGACTGGTTGTTAGTCTCTTTGGGTCGGCCTTCCTCCCGCGCAGTTTGGCTCGAATCTGAAAACAATTTTAGACGTTCAGTAGGGTTGGCATTGCACCATTCGATAAGACGATCTGTTCGCCCGGAAAATTGACGTTCCCACTGAACAGTGTGCTTCCGCTGCTTCCCAGAGGATCCTGGCATTGGGGAAGGTGGTGGTTGGTGAGGATGGGCGACGATGAGTATAGTAGGGCAACGTTGCGGCAACGAGGCTGCTGGCCGGCCGGCGGTCGGACTTCACCTGCGAAGGACATTTCGCTCGTTTCCTTTTTTAGTACTTTTTCTGCTTACATACGTACATCTTTTCTTCTCGTCATGTCTTGTTGAGACATCCTAATGCGCCCGCTATAACGGCGTTGGTTGATCTCCCCTGTCGTGACTAATATGACAAGCGAACGAGCCCCTGGACCAGCGGCCTGGCACACTGAAGGTAATTTATGCGAGCCTGATGGCCAGTGTAAAGATTTTTTTTGCATCTGGGGCCATGATGATCCAGTGAGCGACGGCCAAAGCCGACTCCCACGCAATGTATCCATGATGCGGCCCCGATGATGTGAGTCGGCATTAAGGCGCACTCGAACTGGTTCAGACCTCGTCACGAAGACACTCTGAGCCGTTGAGAAGGAAAAGTCACTTTATCCGAGAAAGTTTATTGTAGAACCAGTAGAAGGACTCCCGTGAGGTGGGCACCGAGGCGTGATGCACAGCCTCACCGTCTACTTGGCACTGTACCATCATGTCAAACAGCTTCGAGATGGATGACCTGCCCAGGTTGCATGGCAGCAGATCCACTTCGGCCGACCCCCTGAGGGATGACCTGTCTGACCCGCGGACGGGCCAATGTGCAAATGCCGACGATGGATCTATCTCAGTTTGGGCGTGGACCTCAGCCCTCATGTTCGTAACCGTGCTTCGTTTCCCTCACACTACTAGAAGTTGGTGCGTGCTAACTCGAACTTTGTGTTCAACTCCGCAGCCTTGCGCTTTTCTCCATATGTCTTCTGGCATTCCCTCGTCTCTTGCTTTTCTTAGCAGAACCATCTGGCGGGCGAGCAACGCTCACGTCACTTGAGAAATTCCTGGCGCTTCACTTGGGTATCATCCTTGGCACACTAGCCGTCACCATCATTGCATTGGTGCGCCTTGTTGGATGCGTGCTTGGCATAACTTACTCAACGCAGTACCTTGCTTGAAGTTGCCAAATGAATGGCCCACTGGTCTTCAGCGCAGGACGGATCCAGTGTGGCATCCTCTTTTGGGCCCGGTGACAGCCGCGTCCCTTGTAATGACATTATTACTATCCTATGACAGTCGCTCTGTCGGGACGCTAACGACAATGGTGCTCCTGGGATCTAGCATCGTGGGATTACTCGGATTGTGGATGGTGGGTGAATTCTCGAACCTTGTTCTACAGGGTTCAATCGGATGATTAATCCTCTCCCCGAAGTTCGTCTTTTCGGGCGTTTCGGCGATCTCTCGTAAGACAGGCGCAGACAAACACACTTCTGCGTTTATATTTGGTAACAAAGGCGCCGCCTCAGTAAAAAAGAGGCTTTGGAAAAAAGGGCATCAGTCCAAGTAGGCTGTCATTACGGTACCCGGATCATCCTTCCACACCTTCAAGGCTTGTAGCGTACCACAGGTTGTTCTTACCTTTGAACTTAACCTTGTCTGTGCGCCATTAACAATGAATGCCTTAATTTAGATTGTAACAAATTACACGCTATGTCATGTGTGCAGTACATGGATCGAAATATGGGGCGTCCTATCAGAATCGTGAAAATGGTTAGCGACCAGCGCCGTTACCCATACCCATCATCTTGAACATGTCTCCGAGGTTGGGCATCCCCCCACCCATCCCCGGCAGTCCACCCAATCCACCCAGCCCATTACCCATCTGGCTCATCATCCCTGTCGAAAACAGTGAGGACAGAACTGATAACAAAGGAAGAATAAAATACTTTGCATCTCTTCCATGTCGAGCTGGTCACCTCCCTGACCCTGCATCATGGCCTTCATCATTTCCTGCATACCACCACCACTTCTTAGTTGCCGTTGCATCTGTTGCAACATACCCGGGGGCATTGCTCGCTGAGTGCCCGTGTCAAATAAGATACATCACCTTGAACAATATACGCCACGGACCTGCATTGCTTGTATCTGTGCGGGGGTCGGCATGCCATTCACGCCACGACCACGACCACCTGCCGCGTTCTGCATCTTTTGCATCGCTTGGAGCCTGCGAGCGAGCGGGACCGGACGATTAGCATTATTACGCGAGCACACCGTATCAGGACACACCATCCGTTCTTTCCACCTGCTTGTTTGGCCATATTGGCCATCATCCGATATTGGCATAACAGCTCTTCAACTTCTCGTATGGTCGTTCCACTTCCTTTTGCTACTCGCGTGACCCTCCATGTCAAGCCCGTTGGCTTGCCGTCTTTGCCCATTTCCATAAACATGGACCCATCCGAATCGAGTTCCGCGGCGGACATGCTGTCTGTGATATAAATCATGCGTTTCATCCGTAACGAGCCTTCTTCGTCCGAACCGGAAAGCATCTCCTGTGGGAGACCCGGAATCATTGACGCGATCTTGCTAATAGGTCCCCTGAAAAACCACGCAAAATTTAGCTATGCCAGGTGAAGAAAGTGAAACAGAACAAACATGTTCATGACGTTTTGAATCTGTTCTCTCCAGTCCCTTATGCTGAGCTTGCCTTCTTCGATCTTCTTCGCCATTTCCTTTTGCTTGTCTGGGTTTTGAGCAGCCAAGTCTTGCATATGCTCCATAAGGCCCTGCATATCACCTAAACCCAGTAGCTTTGATATGAATGGTTGCGGGGAGAATCGATCGAGGTCGTATAAATGCTCCCCCACGCCAAGAAAGATTATCGGCGTTTTGGTTGCAGCAACACTTGTTACGATTGCGTGTCAATATTCGGCGGGGGAGAAGACTGGTATGCATACGCGGAGATGGCACCCCCTCCTTTGGCGTGCCCATCCATTTTCGTAACAATAATTGCACCAAAGTCAGCACTCTCCTTGAATGCACGACTCTGCGCCTCAGCGGCCTGCCCTGCAAGACATGAGCATGGAACGGGCTTGCAAAGAGGACACATACCTATGCTAGCATCGAGAATGAGGACCGTCATGTTCGGTTTGACGGCCTCGCTGATCTGCACCATTTCCTGGAATAATTCGGATTCTTGCTTGTGTCGACCAGACGTGTCCACGATAATGACCTCAAACCGTTCCTTCTTGAATTTAGCAACACCCTGTGCTGCTATCACAACTGGATCGGTCTCGGTGTACGAACCAAAGTAAGCTACTTTGGCCTTGGTCGCTGACTGTCTGGTTTGATCGAAAGCTCCGGCACGGAAAGTGTCGGCACAAACGATACACGACTTGAATCCCCTCTTTTGATAATATACCGCAAGCTTTGTACACGTCGTAGTCTTTCCGTTACCCTAGGATACGGTCAAAGAAACATCCTCGGGACGACGAATTAAACATACCTGGAGGCCAACAGCCATGATTATGTTTGGCTGGCCTTTCTTTGGCTTGTATGGCTCAACCCCGGGGTCCACTAGGTGAACAAGCTCGTCAAATACGGCCTGATGGCCGGGGAATAAGCGTCCATGATCAATAACGCGACCTAGAAACTCACCTTTTGTACGACATGTTTCCGGTTGAGGTCTTTGGACTTGTCAGAACCATCTAATGCAGCCTTGACTTTTGCCTTGACCTTCTGTTTCAAGGTCGCCACGAGCTTGACGTTGACGTCGGATTCGAGGAGTGCAGCGGTGATCTCTTTGAGCGTGGCATCTAGCACCTGTATACGTGTACGGGACGGTAATCTGGATCTATGTCTCGTCGACGTACCTTGTCATCCACGACCGGTGCCCTACCGAGGGATGAAAGGGCAGCATTGAGTTTCCGTCCCAGATCTGCGAGAACCATCGTGGACGCTGCTATACAAGGCGTGCGAACTCTGCCCCATCCGACCTTGACATGGCACACAGCGACTCCGAAGGTGAAACGATCGACGACCTCGAGTTCGATGGGACGACCGACGGCGAGGGCGACGAGGACAACGACAACGAGATAGACGAGGCGCTGCTCGGTGCGCTCGAGGCCGGCGTAGACGACGTGACAGAAGCGGACGACGTGCGTGCCATATTAACACCCCTCTTTTTCGCGCGGGCTGATGTTGCGTCGCGTCCCTGGTCAAGGAGTCACGTTCAGAGGACTCGGACGAGGAGGACGAGGAGGAGGAATCCGAGCCGTCTATCGAGCCGACGATTGACACGGGTCTGGAGCCGTCTTCACCGCCTGCGCCGGTGGTCACAGCGACACCACGATCGTCGACACCGGAATCACCTAAAGGTACTTCCGTTCCCTGTCGGACGCTGCGGCACTCATCCATGTCCTCGAACCAGTCATCCCGCAAGTAAGACCAAGGTCGCCCTCCCCGGCCGAAGTTCGCAAACGTACATTGGCCTTCCCGTTCACCCACAGGTCGCAACTACCCCGATCTTTTACGGTGGAAGCAGTATGTGCTATTCCACACCCGGTGCCCACTCATGCACTGGCTTCGTCGTATTGCATGTCACACTTATTGACCGGCTCGGACGATGGCTACATTCGTGATTATGATATTTTTGCCGCCGTCAATGGCAAGGTTACCCTGACTGCTCCTCAACGCCACCACTGCAATGTCGTCGAAGGGAATATGAAATCCGGACAGGTGCGCTGTTGGTGGGAGAATCCTGATCTCGCGAACCCGCAAAACGGTTATCCCCCGGGTAGCGAGAGCACGGTGTCGCCGGTCTATAGCATGGCCATGCATTCCGATGCACTCTGGGCACTCGGCGGAACTAGCGTACGTCCACTCTATCCTCGACATCACAGTGAATCGTTATCCAGTCCGGATCACAGCGCGGTCACATTAATTTATTCACGGTTCGACACGATCCTGGTCGGTTGGCGCACGTGCTGCAAGGTCACCGTGGCCCCGTTTCTGGGCTTTCGATTAACCATGACGAAAAGGGATTCTTCAGTGCAAGCTGGGATGGAGAAGCGATTGTAAGGATTACGCTCGGCTGTCACTATCCTGTGCCAACTTATGGATCTCTTAATAGCAATGGGACTTGAACACTGGACAGGCAATCCGAAAGTTTACCTCGCATGGGGCACAACTTGTCGGTGTTGCAGTGAGACCACTGAGTACACTGTCCCAGCGATTCAGCTCAATATCATACGTGGGAGTAGGCGGAGAATCGGAGGCATATCCTGACCCACATGCAGATACATCACACAGGACGTTGGCTGAGACCCCCGCGAGTGCGAACGTGGAAACGTTCCCCACTGCTGCGGGAAAGGCACATGGGCATCAACAACAAACCTTGAATGCTTCTGCGAGTCAAAATGGGATTTCCAACCTGCCTACCCAAGAGTCGGATGCCAAATCGGACACATCCTTCGATCCACTTTTCGACGATGAACCAGACCCTGATGTGGAGGGTGGCAACCACTCAGCTCCGGATGGTGGTGTGGGTCAGGCCAAGATACCCCACAAGGAGAGCGCTGCTCCTGATGGCCATATGGGGCTTGCGGTTCCCGATGCGGGAGCTTCTGACCCTACATGGCAAGCACAAGCAATACGTTCGTCGCAAAGCTCCGTAGCACCACCCAAGAACGCGCCACCGTTACTCAGCGCCGAGAACAGTACCTCGTTTTCTGCGGACGTTCTAATGGTTTCCGCTATTGATGGACAGATCATGCTCTGGGATAAGCGAGTGAATACCCCAGGAAAGGGTGTTGGGAGACTGTGGGTAAGTGAGAAAACACCGCCCTGGTGCGTTTCTGTACGTACTCGAAGTTCGATGTTTCGATCGATCGGCGGACTGGCGAACATTTCACAGGCATGCTGGTCGACAGACGGATCGCACATCTACGTCGGTCGACGAAATGGGACGGTGGATGTTTGGGACGTTCGGTTGCTGGGCCGGAGTGGACCGTCTTGCACGCCCCGGCTGCTCAAGAGTCTGCGCAATCCGCCGAGCTCGGGAGTAGTGTCGTGTGTTGTGCCCTTTCCTGATGGTCGCCACATCGCGTGGTGGGTATCGTGGTCTTGTGACCGGCAGGGATGTGAACCTGATGAGCCGATTCTGCAGCGCCTCCATCGACAACATCCGGTTATGGAATGCGGCAGAGGCTGGGGAAAGTGATGGAAGTGTGAAGAACAGGGGAGGGGTTCAATTCAAGATCGTGCCGGGCCATCACGGTGGCTATGTGTCGCAAATGGGTAGGTGGAGCAAAAGCAAACCAGATTGGGCCAGGTCAACTGACGTGCGAGCTATTCTAAGTCGTAGATCCGGGCGGGCGTTTCCTTGTGAGTGCTAGCAGCAATCGTGGGTGGCATGGGGAATCTACGCGGACTGTGTTTGTACACGACATCAAACCGAATGTATAAGGTTGTTACGACAGCATAAGATTACACTTGGCTAATTTGAAATGTGGTTCATGGACCGGTCAGGTCCCGCGGTGTAGTCGCACACTCAGGCCTGTCCACACATATGTGCTTCTCGTCATCCCTCCCAATGGAAATATAAGTCTGGGAACACCTCCCTCCACATTGCCATGTCACCCCCCTCCTCCTGCCCATGCGACTCAACTACCCCGTAGTCTTCCCTCTCAACCAAATCACCTACGTCGGCGAGGACGCCTCCCATTTCTTCACGGAAAGACACGGGAGGCGTTTCAATGCCCTCAGCCAGCGCTACATGCTTCCCGCAGACGACGAGGAGATCCGCGTGAGCACATATCTCCCCCCTTTGACCGTCCTCTTCACTCCCTCCCAGCGCTCCGAGCTCCTGCACAAGATGCTGCAGTTCCTCTTTGGCGGACACAACTACGTTGGCCCCGTCCAGCAAGTGCTGACCCCCCAAGAAGGACGAGAGCGTTGCCGCGTCCTCGACCTCGGTACCGGGGGTGGTTTCTGGTGCGTCTTTCCGAAAACCGCACGCTCGCCCCTCTTTTGACACCATAGACCGCAGGGCCATCGACATGGCAGACGCGTTCCCCGAGGCAGAGATAATTGGCGTGGATCTCGCTCCCATCCAGCCTCGGTATTAGTCGCTCCTTCCCTAACCCTGTTCGCATAACTGACAGAACTTATTCTCAGCGAGGTACCAGAGAACTGCACGTGCGTCATGCCGGATGGGCTCATTCTCGTTGCCGTCTGACGATTTTTATATAAAGTTTCGAGCTTTGCGATCTCGACCAGTGGTACTTGCCGTACCCGAGTGAACATTTCGACGTCGTCCACGCGAGGTTTATGCACACGGGAGTGCGTTGTTCTCTTGTTTTCAGGGTCGATTTTGCACTGTGTTGACATACTTTCCAGATTGAGAATTATACCCGCTTTTTGCACGAGATCGCACGGATGCTTCGGCCAGGCGGACTTGTTATTTTGATTGAAGCCGACAGCGAACCCATCGCGGATGGGAAAAGTGCCACCGAGTTGACCCGTTCCGGACAGCCATCAGGAATGCGTGGTTGGTTCGCACTGTGGGAAGCATACAGACAATGTCTGCGCGAGAAGGGTGTCGATGTCAATGTGCCGCCCGAACTTGCGAATCTGGTCTCCACGACGGGTGCATTTGACAAGATCGTTTCACAAGAGGGAAACATTCCCATCGGATTTTGGCCCAAAGGTGAGTGACTGGACACGTGGAGGTGCCGGTGGACGTTGACCGGAGCACATGTTGCATGTAGACCCCGTCGCGCTAAGCATCGGGCAGCTGGCGTGGATGAATTATGACATCATGCTTCCAGCGCTCAAGCCACTCTTCTTGTCCGCGGGCATGCGAGACTGGGAAGCCAAGAAGCTAATCGAAGAAGCCCATCAAGATCTCTACTATCCTCTCGTCCGCCCTTCCGCCCGCCTCCACATCGTTCATGCATTCAAGAAAACCTGACCTTTTTTTTTTCCATGTTCGTTTTCTTTGTCTTGGGACATTGTACATGCAAAAAAAGTATCATAAGAATTGACATACCTCGCGTCTGTATACTATCCTTTAAGCATTTCTTAGGTCCCATTCGTGCTATCGATCCTGGGCGTATGTTGCATGGGTTTGGTTGTACTGATACACGCCAGGAGCGTGTTCATAACGTCAGTGCAATAATATTTATTTCCAGTGACCAACTAGAAGAGTCGCGTACTTGACGGAAGAGAAAACAGGCATTGTCTAGAAGTCCTATTTGACGCGGTACGAGTACATGCATGCAGTGGAGGTTAGTATAGGAGGGTCAGCCCCGCGTAAAGTATGCCTTGGCACCATGGCTCGCCAATTCCGCCTTTGCCTGACGAGAGGTGAGTGGGGCTTGTTTCTGGATTCGGATGACTTGCCTTGTCCATGGTGTGGCCAGCGGCTGTGTGATGATACCAAATCTGGTAATTGCTTAGTCGTCGGTGGTGTGACTGCGGAAACAGGGCACACCTGGCGGTAATAGAAAGCATTGCCGACGCCTTGCAGAGACCAGCCAGCGGTGGCGATCGTGCCGAGAATGCCAGCTGCCCAGTGGCCTTGAGAGAACATTTGAATAGTTTGGATGAGCCCAGCAGAACCGGTGCTGGGGATGCCGATGATCCTGGAGGGAGGGTGAGGACGCGAGGGAAAGTGTGAGGAGGGGCCCACATGTAGACGCTGAAAAGGAGGTGGAATCCACCAAAGAAAAAGTACATGTCTGGCGAGAGTTGAGCCACGTGGAGGGGATAAATGAAAATAGGACGGACAGTAATATAAGGCTTGTTCCTGAAGAGCGGGTCAAGAGGCGTTTGGAAGGAGGACGGGAGGGTGCGTACCTTCATGTAACCATTGTAGATCGGTCTGGGGTGCGTGTAAGGGGAGGACGGCTATGAGAGGGCTGGGCTCACCTGTACCACAAGAGGAAGGAGAGGGGAGGGATAATGAACAAGTAGCTTTCGGAGGATGAGCGAGCGATCGGACGGAAATAAAAAGGCGCACCCAATGCTACCACCGAGGTCTTTTCCGCCGTCACTCGCGCCGGCAACGAGGACGAATATACAAGCGAGCATGTTGATGAGGAGTGCAGCGAGAAGGACGAGCCATAGCTGATAGAGACGGGTGACGAGGGGACGGGAGGCGTCAGGGATCTCTTCGGAAATGGAGTGGTAGATGAGGGGGAAAACTGCAAGACATGAGGACGGCGCGGGCAAGGGGAGGGGAACACGGACAAGGAGGCCAGTTGTTGCGTCCGAATTTTCTGACGTGCTCTGCGCGCTGGTTGAGTTCCTGCTCGCGGCGTTCGATGTCGCGCTCGCGGGCGTCGATGTCCTTTGTTGCGGGGTCGTCGAAGGGGTTGGCGTCGAGGGAGTGGGTGGACGCGAACGGGTTTTGGGTGTACTCGGCTGCGGGGGGTCAGCGGGGAGAAGGCGATTCGGCGGGGACGTACACATGCGTGGTGGTTAGGTGTTATGGGGACGGATGCACTGCCACGGCAATGCCTTTTGTTACCACCACGCTCAGGCTATAAAAACAAGGGCGAGGCGAGTGTGTCGACAGGTCGCCATGTTTTCGCTTCTCATTGTCGCTCTCTTTGCAGCTCTCTCCTTCTCCCTCGCCAGCCCAGTGCAGCGCAGTGCCGGCCACCACCACTGGCCCACCAACACCACCTCCGTCGCGCCCACCACCTCCGCCGCGCCCACCTCCCTAACCCCGGCCACGACGTCGGTCTTGCCCACTCCGACAGTCGTCTCCGACGCGTCGACCGTCTACACCGATGGAGTGTACGTCCATCTCTCCACCCCTGTCCCAACTCTCATTGTTCCCGCAGCGCGACCTACTTTTACCAGAATGGAAACGCCGGCGCCTGTGGCACGGTCCACTCGGACGAGGACCTCATCTGTGCAATGGGCATGTCCCCCCGATCTTTCTCTCCCCCCTCTCTCATTATCTCCCACAGATCAGGCTCTTTTTGGCACTCTCGGCCCTGACTCCCCCCTCTGCGGCCTCCAAGTCCAGATTACCAACCAGAACAACGGTAACACAGTCACCGTCACTGTTGCTGACGACTGCCCCACCTGTGAAAACGCGGACTCGATCGACCTCTCCATTGCTGCATTCGAAGCCCTTGATGACCTCTCCGTCGGCGTAATACCCAGTCAGTCTGTTCACCCCCTCTCCAATACCTTGGTCGCTAATATCCCAAAAGTCTCTTGGTCCTACGTATAGACTTGCTTTACATCATGCCAAGGCTAGTCCTTGTCGCAGCCCCTGGTGGCGATAGACCTCTATTAGACTTGCATTCCCCCCACAGGCTGGTTGGGAACGCATCACGAAAAGGTTAGACACCGTCTGTTTATTTATTTTGCTATCGGGTATAGTCGTATCTGCTCGGGAGCTTGCCACCGACTGCTGTTGTACACGTTAGATGACGACCTGTACTAGATTCTATTGTATCCAAATACAAATACATGTATTTGCCAAATATGCTCGTGTCAAAACGCACTCTGGATGCAGCCATTAGCACAGAAAATCCTTGTCGTGGGTGGAAACGGCTTCATTGGCAAGTCGTAAATCCTTGCATTGTCCCAAGCGATCAACCACCACCATCAGGTTCTGCCGTATGCAAGGCTGCGCTAGCACGCGGTATCCAGGTGACCAGCATCAGGTACGCTCAAACACCAACTCCCGTTGCACGGCACCTTGCTCGACGCAACAAACAGCTCCTCAGGAAATCCTTACAAAACCCCAAAGGGACACACCCCGGCGTGGGTTGCCAAAGTCTGTGTCGTGATGCAATGAGGCCATGTCCTGACCCGCCCTTGTTGCCAGGTGGAATGGCGCAAGGCTGACGCTCTCCTTCCCGAAACTTACTCAGACATCCTTCCGAAAGTCGGCGCTGTCGTCCACACGCTCGGAACCCTCCTCGAAGATGGCAAGTACAAGTCTGCGCTGGCACATGGCAACGTCATTGGCCTCGTTGGGGCTATTGCGGGCGGAGGCCGAAACCCACTTGACAGAGTGCCACAATTGTGCAGCTACGAAGTGATAAATCGAGATTCCGGTACGTCGTTTCCTGAACTGCCTTACACCGGACGCCTCCCTAATATGAATTTGGTTCACTCAATTCAGCCCTCCGAGTCTGTGAAGCATTCAAATCCAGTAAACCTGACCCTGGGGTCACGCATGTTCGCCCATTCATTTACATCTCGGCCGAAGACATATTCCGACCCTTGGTTCCCGCGCGGTATATCGAGACCAAACGCGAGGCGGAGCAAAGAATCAATCAGCTCCTTCGCGACTACCCGAATCATCGCAGTGTATTCATTCGTCCAAGTAAGTCCTTATGCAATCTATCCTCTTTCTGAGAGCCGACGTGATCACACGACTCATTCTCCTCAAGGCCTCGTGTACCACGCACACCACAGACCGTTGACGTCCCCTCTTGCCGCGCTGATCGACCTGTCAGCCTCCCTACATGCAAGCATTCCCAAGGGCGTGCCAACCCCGTCTTCCTTGCTCCGAGCCGTAGGTCACGCCTTCCCGTCTTCTCATGGTTCGCCGCTCTCCTCCCCTCTGCATTCGATCGCAAACGCACTCTCGATTCCACCCATTCATGTCGAGCATGTTGCAGAAGCTATATGCATAGCACTCGACCCTACAAAGGACGTCAGGGGTGTCGTCGGCGTAAAAGAAATGAAGGAACTCATTGGTTGGTCGGAAAAGGGACAGGAGCCGCGCCTTGGACGTGCATAAAGCGACAGGCCTTCCCCACAGGAATGCCGTAAACCACATGACTCGTGTTTGGTTAGCAAAGCTTATTTTGGGATGCGACAGTTTCAGATCGGGTGCTACCTACCTATCTGCGACGTGGGGATGTGATCTAATAATCCACAGATGGCTGGGGTGGAGCCTATCGATGGACTAGCTGCCAGCTCGTGAACCAGTGCGGAGTTGTGCACCAAAATATATTCACGTAAGTCATTTTAAGTTCGGCGTCGACACTAGTACGGGACGAACTTGCCATCTGGTGCTGTGGTGCCTCATCCGGTGACGCATGATGCCAGTTTTGGTTTCCAGGACGTTCTAGTTGCGGTCGTCTGCCACATAACTCCAATCCAGGCAGGGGTCCATCAGGGGGTCCATGTCACACGCTCCTTTGACCCTTTCTTGATTGGATTTGAACTTATCCTTGGAGATGCTGGCCGGCCCACATACACCGAACTCCAGCGCTCGTTTCATTCAATGCTTCCGAGCGGTCAGTTGGGACCGAGGTTAGTGGCTTGTACAAGGTTAACCTTTCTGTTCATTGCATGTTGGAGGCCGTGAATACGTGGCAAGGAACCACACCTGAGAAAATCTCCCAGCTTGGACAGGCAAAAAAAAATAATCAAACTTCGGGGTACTTGAAACTACAACGGTGATTACTCGTCATTGGAAATCGACAACACCGCATCCCATTCAAACGCCAGACTTGCCTATCAGGTTGCCAAACAAGCAGTAGCTAGAAGGTCCGATGGGGTTCAAGGGCAGCTGTTCCGAAAGAATGGCGGGGGACTCACAAGGCCCGGGCTGGACCGTAACCGGCGCAGTTTGTGCAAGATTCCCAAGCGTGTCTGTAACGGTGAACCCTATGGATGTCCCTATCCAGAAGATCAGCGCAATGCATATATATAGATATAAAGCACGCGCCAGCAGCGAGATTAACCACCCAAGTCACCTCATTGGCGGTCTGCTCGCCGAGAGACTCGATAGGGGCTCCATTCGGATCATCTCCGGGAACAACGCTGCAGAACGTGTCAGAAATCTAAAGCGACTGCGAAATGTAAAACGCACTTCTACGAATGTGATGTCAATTTTGAAATCCGGAAACTGACGTAGAGATAACGTACAATGAAATAAGGGGCTGGACGAAGACATGGTCAAACACGGTACGCACACTTGCCACCGCTCCAAGTAACAAGGGTGGGTTGGCATTCGACGACGTCGGAACTACCCGCGGCGTCAGCTTGTGTACGTGCAAGAGAGGTCCGAGAAGTATGCGGGGGTGTTGATGACCAAGGTGCTGGGTTGTCCCGCAACGACAGCGGCAGCAAAATATGCCAGCGACGCCAGAAATACCTTCATGATGAAACACTCTCGAGCTCTGGACCGTTCTGCGGAGCGGGCTCGTCGTCTTTATGCAGTCGTACCAATGAACGCCCGCGACGTGAGCTGCGCAAGGCAAGGCGACGATGAAACGCAAAAATATACACATTGTCCGCATCGCTGGCGAGAGGTCAGTGAGCGTGACAACCGAATGTAGGGGCTGCGGATTGATGGACCGCGGGCGGGAGGTGAAGATGTGTCGCGGGTAACCATCAAGCAAGAAAACGCACAGTTGGGAGGGAAGGAGTCCGTTTACCTGGTTACCGAGCGATCAGTTGGCAGATGGCAATAGAACGAACAGCGAAACGCGGGTTGATCTCGAGCGACCGCTGCGAGCGTAACGGTAGCTTGGCAATGCAATTGATGGTTTCGTGATGTGAATTCCGGTGGCCAATGCCTCCATACTCCCACCAAAGGCTGACGGCGAATTCTGGCAATGAAATCATGATCGTGTCCCTCGGGCGTTTGCCAACTCGAACACGATGATGACAATTCTCAAGTGAGCATGCTGTCGCCATAATCATATCATCAGAAGTATTGGTATGGCATCCCACATACCCTGCTTGATTATTTTTGTTTTCACCTGCCGAGGGTGGGACCATCTGCATAGTTTTCAGGTTTCAAATGTCCACTGAATGGATTCTGCCCACTCACGATGGACCGACCGACAACTTAGTTGACAGCGCCACGGTCACGGTCAATGTAATGTCCGCTGTGAGGGTCAATTTCTCCATCAGGTAATAGGCCCCTAATTTGCGTCATCTTCCCCTCCACTACTACGTCCATCACACTCGACCGGCTCTCTCTTTTTCACTCATGGGAGACCCTGAAGCCATCATTTGTGTCTATGCCCAGTTTCCCAAAATCCTTAGCCCGAACACCAAACCCAATCTTGAGCCAACCAATTGGGTGTGGGCCCAGTGTCTCGCCTTCCCCATCGACAAGTTAAGCGGTTTCCGATTTTTGTCGAAGGCGCCGTACAAGTGGATCCGTTACGCCACAGGAGTCGTCGTTGGAGCGCATGGGGACCTATGTGCCCAATGCGACTTGTCTGCCGTTCCTGTTGACTACAACTCTGCCCTCTCCCCCACATCAATGGATCTATACTACCACACCACCAATGAAGAGAAACAGCGTATGTTTCCCATCGATCCCAGTATTGCCAACCCAAGGGTAGTAACTTCCACTGGGACGAGCTCATGTCGGGATGCTTTCCATGACGACGTGCAGTTCCGTGATCAGAGTTGTGTGGTAACTGGAGCTCCTGCTGTTGTGTGTGATGCTGCACACCTTCTTCCCCACAGCAAGGGAGACCAGGTATGAATGAGACTTCTGGCATGACATTACCCTCGCTGACATTCATTGGTGACAGTACATCAAGACATTCTCCACACACCGACGTCAAGGCTCCGTTGATGGCGACAACAACATTATAACTTCCATCAACCACGTTCGTAATGGTCTATTCGTCTCTAAAAACATACATAGTATATTGGGTTGGTCTGTTGCGTTCTTAAAGGGAAGCTTGTTTAATCTGGTACTGGACTTAGTTGGAAAGCTGACAGTCTTTAAGCAGACACCCAACTTTGCTATGTCTACGACTGATGTCGATCCGAATGCAGGCAATGCCAATGAAGAAAGATTTACCAACCACCTTTTTGACTCGGACCCTACCCTGCCGCCTTCTTGTGGATTCTCTGGCGAGGCCATTCGTGTCCCTCTTGGCGATGGCGGAAAGTCCGAGTGGCCTCCTTCTTTCCTCTTCGAGGCCATCTATGCAAGCACAGTGCTATATCACTTTGGTGCTATTCCGGACGATCTTTTCCAGAAATGGGAGGTTGTGTTTTGTGAGCCCGATGGGCCCTGCAAGGCAGGGCAAACAGACGACCGGCGCCGACATGACCAGGACGATGCGGAGAAAAAGGATCGTGAGAAGCAGAAAGCAGAGCGAAAGCAACGCTACAATGAACGACGGCAAGGCTACCGGGGGCGTAGGCATGGTGGCTTTGATGGCTTTGATATGCTCAGTATCATTCCATTTATCGCGATGCCAGCAGAGAAAGCGAGGGACTACTTGGAAGGGTGTGAAAGGATGGCAGCAGCAAAAGAACGCGAAGAGTTGGAGGTAAAGGTTACTTCCTGGAGGGAGGGATTCTAACAGCAGCTGGATTGACTGCGTATACGGTGAACCACTCATGGAATAAAGGCCGAGCTTCGCCGGCAGGGACCTTGACGTTAAGAGGGTATTGTATGGAATGCCGAATTGACCACGACAATGTCCCTCCATGTGCTGGTGAATATTTGTGCAACGGAGCGCAGTCGCGTTCTACTCGCTGAGGTCACTGTTCGTCCCCAACGGTGGGGTAGGTTAGCGCCCGCAAGCGATTCGTCAGATGAGACCACTGCGCATTCCCACATCGTACGATCCCATTTAAACGTGGGCCACCTCTGGCGTGACTCTTTCCTCTTCACGACTACCCCTTTATGTCCTCTCCTTCCCTTGCCAAGTTTGCTGCGTCTGCAATCCGTGCCGCATCTGTTCCTGGCACGCGACGCACAATAGCAAACTCTGCTTCCTCAGGCAAGGCGTTACCGTTTTCTCTCCATGGCCTACGTGCTGGAGTAGACGAGCGTAGCAACGGCCAATTGCTACGTATGCTCATGTTTGGGAAACCTGGCGCTGGCAAGGGCACACTTTCCTCACGACTCGTGAAAAAGTATGACATCTTGACGATCTCTACCGGTGACCTCTTGCGCCAACATATCGCCGAGGGGTTAGTACACGTACACCACTACCCCGTCACTCCCAGCGCACGACTCACGCACTCATAGGACCCAATTTGGCCGCCAAGCCGGAGAGATTGTCGCGCAAGGAGGGCTTGTCCCTGACGACCTCATGCTCAAAGTCGTCACTAGCAAACTTGATGCACTTCACAACAGGGTTCGTTCACCCGAGTGTTTGTCATTGCAGTGGTCATTGACGCGTTCCCTAGCACTGGATCTTAGATGGGTTTCCTCGCACTCTAGGACAAGGTAAACTTCTCGATACCCATTTAGAGTATGTGTATGAGCCCTTTTCATGATATCCCCTCTGAACGATTCTGCAGGGGCCACAATATACCACTGACGTTGGTCGTGAACCTTGACGTCCCTGATGAGGTGATTCTTAGTCGAATATCCGACCGCTGGGTGCATCTCCCATCAGGGCGAATATACAACACGTCCTACAATCGGCCCAAGGTGGAAGGATTTGACGACGAAACTGGGGAGCCTCTCACAAAACGGCCGGATGACCATCCAGTAAGTCGCTTGCCACACATCATGCGAACACGAGGCTTACGCACCATGTCACGCAGGAAATCTTTTCACGCCGTTTGCAGCAGTTCTATGCCTCGACGTCACCCCTTTTCTCGTACTATGCCTCAAATCCCAAGTCTACTCGTCTCGTCACTTTGCAAGGTGAAACGTCTGACGAGATTTGGCCGAAACTCGAAGCGGTCGTTCTGTCATCATTCCCCGGTTTACGGGAGCGTTTGCCACGTCGAGGACGGTATAGTCTCAGCAATCCTTTCGTGTTGACAGATAAACGACCACTAAGAAGAAGTCCAACTGTATGGAGTAATTGAGAGTGATCGTCTTGGACACGTTTGTTTGTTGGTTTGCTCGCGTTTCTTGTCGAATACCACCTGGTTGTTCCCATCCTGTACTGCTATATTTTACAGAAGCTAATAGCAGGCATGAGGTTTGCTCATAAATATTGGTTTACTTCAAAGTGGCTGAATTTGACCATCATTGATGTTCATCAATGTCTGCATGCTGGTTCCTTTCCGCTCTGCACGTTTATGTGGCGGTCAAGGACGGACCAAGGGAACTTTCCGCATGCTGTGCGTCACACCGACCGTGCACCGCCCCGGTTGTCCACCTCCACCAACCGTCGTTCTTTTGTTCGCCTCAAGGCATGCGGCATAATAGCCGCACGCATCTTCCATTCCGTCCACCCGCTTCTTCGAGATACCCGCCTGATTTTCCTTTGACGCGCCGAATTTTTCCATAAAACGCTCCCTCGCACCCATCTTTTGGCATCGCATACCCATCTCGCTCATCCTCGATACATGGCACCGCTCAGTACCTTTGCATCGCTCTCCCGCTTGTCTTCACACAATGCTCTGCGATCCGTCTGTAGTATCGTCCCATACAACATGCCGAAAGAGTTACCGCCCTACATGAACATATGCACATCCGAACAGAGCGCCACACAGAACAAGCCCGTTCTGCGAATGCTCTTGTTCGGAAAACCATGTTCTGGCAAGGGCACCCTCGCTGCACGTCTCTCGAAAAAGTACGATATATCCACCATATCTACTGGCGATCTCCTTCGACAACACATTGCGGAGAGGTCGGTCGCGTTTTTTGGCAAATCCCGCGTGTCACTGAGCGATTGATTCTTGTCAGGACTGACATCGGGAGGCAAGCGGAAGGGATCGTTGCCGCTGGCGGTCTCCTACCAGACGAAATGATGCTAGACCTGATTACCACCAAACTCGATACCCTCAAGGAGACTGCGAGTATATTCTCGTCATCTTTATGTCATGTATGGCTCACACGTGCGTCCATAGAACTGGATTTTAGACGGCTTTCCACGCACACAGCGACAGGGAAGGCTTTTGGACAATTTCCTCGCGTAGGTGGCGCGGCATTCGCTGTGATATCCAATTGCTGACTAGATCCGTAGGAAACACCACATACCACTTAATTTGATCGTGAACGTCGACATCTCGGATGACCTGCTGTTTCAATGGATCTCGAATCGCTGGGTTCACCTGCCGTCGGGTCGTGTTTACAGCACGTCCTATAATCCGCCCCAAATTCCAGGTTTGGACGACGTGACAGGCGAACCATTGACAAGGCGACCAGACGATAACCATGTATGAACACTCGGGCTGATTTACCTGTACTGTGTCGTTGATCATCCACCCTCTTACAGGAAACGTTTACCCGTCGCCTCGAACACTACTATGCGCAGACCTCGCCGCTCCTCTACTACTATGCCTCGCGGGCGTATTCCACGCGTCTCGTGGATCTATATGGAGACTCAGACACGATCTGGCCCACGCTGGAGACGGTCATGCGCAAATCTTTCCCTGGTGTCCGGGAACGTGTTCTTCCCGGTCCACGAACGCGACTCGGACCGCCACAAGTCAGGTTGGCATTACACTCCTCGCCGGCCATCGCCGACGGACTTTGTACTTCATAGACGTCGCCATCGCACATCGTCTCCTCGCGCTAACTTTTTTCTCACCCCCACGCTCGTTTAGCATTTAGATCTTGTTTATTATTATTCGTCAACGTGCTGTAGATCTATCACATATCCATAGTGTTACCCTATACCCTTGTGTACACATTGATCACATTTACTGTAGTAGTACAGTAAATATCGCCTGAGAATCAAGGATCCTCTTTTGATAGATCACTTGAAACACTTCGTTGGCAAAATCCTCGGAGTTGTCATAATACAATTCACATCCGCCTTTCAACCCTCCACGTTTCAGCCTTGAAAATGAAAGTGTCATACTGACATCCAAAAGCGCAGCACACGACCACGATCAAAGCAGATGAAAGGGCTTCGAGACACCAACTACAGGAATTTAGGATTCATTAATCATAAGGACAAAAGTGGAGCGAAACAGCTGTCGATACAGGATGAAAGATCGAAGCATAGAAATGACTAGCAGAAACAGTGCTGCGCGCGGGACTCGAGAGAACCGTCCTCAAATGAATTAATGGTGAAGATAGCAAGACGACAAAACATGACAGCAGGGGTAACGCTTGAGTGTGCTCTAGGATATCGGTGGCCGTCAGTACCTGTGTGGTGAAGTAGAATGATGTAGATGAGACTGGGGCTGCCGGCAGCTCCATCGCTCGAGGTCATGCCCATCGCCGTCTAGGCGATCTCCCAGACGGATGTCTCCAAGACACGGAATATCGTCGTGTCTTTGGAGTTCTCTGACCACCCGACAGCCTCTCTCCAGTTCATGGAGTTGGCTTCCTTCTCGCCAGCTCCGGCAAACAGTCCAAGGTCGTCATCGGATATGCCGCGAAAGATGAGGAACAGTCGGGTGAAGACACATGGGTCGGCAGTTACTGAGATATCGATAGCGTTGGCAATCTTGGTAGGGGAGAGGAAGCGATATGCAATGTTCTTATGGCCAGAGAATGCGTGTAGATTGTTACTGAAACGAGTCTGTTGAGAATCCGAGAAGGACGGACGGCCAGGGAAACATACTTGATAAAGTTAGTTCGTGCGTGCAAAGACATTCCAAGCTGGTCCAGCACGTTCATCAGGTGAGATATGAAGTCGCGGAAAGACATCGCAAAGCCATTCCGTGGTGCGATAAATTCGTTCGGATCGACCATGGCTGGGTCGGGTCTAGTCGGGAGGAGAGATGTCAACTCAGTGGAACGCATGATCCGGAGAATCACTTACACCGCTTCGTAGTATAGGGACGTTACAACCATTTCGCTCTCAAAGTGTTCGAGTGCACCACCGGGATGTACTCGCAAGAAGTATTTGTGTTTATGTTCTCCCACGTTCTCGGCTGGTGGCCAGGTCAAGGCGAGTGACCAGAGGGGGTTCACTGTCAGGATGACATCGCAGTATTGTTGAGCAGGGGCGAGGATGCTGAGGTGACACTTGGCCGAGGGCGGCCGTGCAGCGGTGGTAAGCTTGGTCATCACACGAGAATCGAAGAGAAAGTCCGGAGTGATGTCAGGGTCTCTCATCTTTGTGCCGGTGAATTCGACGGAGTGGGTATCGCCGGAGTGTACGATGTTGAGTTTCCCCCAGAACATGCCGTCGACGACGGTACCATCTTCCATACGTGCCATGTCGACGTCGTCGGCGGAGGAAACTGTGGTTTCAAGCGCGATATGCTGTCCTGGGACGAGTTCGAGGTTGAACGTAGCAGGCATTTCTGTGACTGGCGGGGGACTGAAGAAGCAAAATGTCGCTACGCGGTGCGTACGTGGCGGACAAGATACTTACGGTGGTGGACTGCACAAGCGTCAGAGACGAGCTAAGGAGGAAGGGAGAAGACGTACGGTGGTTCGTCGGGAGGCGGAGGAGCGTCGCTGACGATCTCTACGCGGAGACCCTGAACGCCCATGATGGCGATCTGGTATGAATCTTCGCCAGTCAGCTGCATGCGTTGGACCACGCGGTCGAGGGAGGATATGAGTGTTCGGCATTGCGTCAGAACGATCGCAGATAACGCACGTATATGTACGGTCCGGAGACTAATCGCTAGACGCGATCTGAGCGGGGAGGATCTGAGCAAGATAGGGAGGGACGAACGGAGGCATGGAGAGAAGCAAATTCTGTGGGCACTCGCAAGCTGAAGATGGCATCTGGGGGAGGCTTTGTCCAGTCTCTGGCGACGGCCTCGAGTTCCTAACGGAGTCCGTATCAGTGGGGGGAGAGATGAGGCGGATGGAACGGGAGTCCTCACAGGAAAGCTTTGTGGCAGCTGAGGGAGATGAGTGAGCGGGGGAGGAGAGGGAAGAGAGAGATACTGACGACTCTGACAGTCTCCATGTCGCCGTACGCAAGGGTAAGAAGACGCTGTCTGGCGAGAGCCATATGGGACTGCTTTTCGCGATAGTCGCTCTCCTTGTCGCCCTTTTTGTTCTTGAATTTGTTCCAGAACGACTGGGAGGGGAGACTGGCACTGGTAGATCTGCAGGGAGATGAGGAGGGAGGGAAAAGTGTGTGGAATGGCTTACGCTGGGGAGAGCAGCATGCCGAACACTGGGCGATGGTGGACGATGAGTGAGCGGGCTGGATTTTGATAGCGCGCAACCGGGGCGACACGAGGCAATCGACACTGCCAAGTTCTCGAACTATCCAGATCCACACATGTTTCTTTTCTCCATCCCCATCCCATCCCCATTCAACGTGGCCCGTCGCCACCGCCCACGACGGCGAGCTCGAGTCAGACCTCCTTTCGATACACCGCCACACACTGCTTGCACCCACTCGATGATGTCTCGTCTCCCGCGTGCGTTCCCCACCGTTCAGCGACGGCCCTTTGTCTCCACTGTCCTCCTCTCCCGCACATGGGAGAGCGAGACCGTCGTCGAGCTTCGCAAGCAGGCAAAAGCGCGCGGGTTGTCCACGTGGGTCTCTTCCGCACGAAGCCAGTCTTTTCGTGCTGACCGTAATCATAGAAAGGGGAACAAGTCGACATTGATTGCTCGCATCCAAGAACATGAGAAGAACAGCGTGACTTCCACCCCACCTCCCGCTCGCACATCCGGCACAATCCGGAGCGCTTCAACCAACGTTCCACCAGCGTCCTCCCAAAAGACTTCCCAGGCCGCCTCTCCTGGCATTCCACTTGCCGCGCGACCCGACACAAAGCCCGACTTTCTGGCCGTCAAATTGCCCGATCTCTCCCAACGCCCTACCTATGCGCCTGTGCAAGTCGTGAGTTTTTGCCGTTTCGTTTGTGGCTCCATGATGTCGTTAATCTTTTTTTATCCATTGCTTCTCTTTCCATATCTACCCTGTGTAAATTTGATATCTCACTAGCCCTACGTCCCCGACTTCTGGGATTCCGCCCGACCAAAGCCCAATGCTTCCTTAGAACCTGAGCTCCCCAAGTTGCATGTCGTCAGCGGGTCGGTCACTCATTATGTCGGAGGGCCGACGTACAATCTCGAGAAACATCGAGAAGGTGACTCACCATCCGCCACCGTTCAAGCAGATGACCCTCCAGCCAGCAAGGAGGTCGGATTCTGGGCAGACTTTTGGGAGAGCCTTGGTCTTCCAAGATCATTCAGGGTACAGGCAGGCAAGTTGGCTGTGGCGGCAGGAGAGGATGAATCCCAGACCCGCTCGAGACCGTTGACCGATGAGGAGAGGAAAGGGCTATACATCCTCCTTGGCATCATTGCAGGATCATGGTTGGTTGGAGGGCTTGTAAATCGACCAACAGTTGTTGCAGAGGAGCATGACGCACAGAACCAGCATTAGATCATTTAGTCAAATGATTAGTCACCCCAAGGAAGATGTTTTTGATGCTGTGTGATCTAGCTGGTCTGCTGACAAACCTGACCAAAACAGTCCACAATGTAGAATCTTGCTACATCTGGATCTACAAAGCCCACATGGGATTTTGTGGTAAGAGTTTTTCCTTACAGTATTAATACTACCTTTGGCTGCCCTGTTTCACTTTGACATATTCTTTTATTAGCTCTGCTACTTTCAGACCAGTATCAAGTCTTGGCCCTCTGGGACCAAGTCTGATTGGAGGAGAGGTATGAGACAGAGAATGGTGCATGTTAGTGCGATCACATCGCTATCCATATACCTACCTTCTTTCATTTCCAGATTCCCTCGGGCATTCACATCCTTTCCCCATGGCAGAATGGGTACTCCTGCCTATTACTTGGTTTTGATACCCTTGTTATTTGCAATTATGAAACACTACTCATTACTCTGGCAGTTAGTAGGACATTAGGCCCTAACTGGAGTTTAACCTAGTGCAGGCTGTGCAGTATGCAGGCCAATGTCTATAGGAGGGCATTACTCCTACAAATTAATTTTAATTATTTTTTGGGTCAGACCTATGCCTATAACCCTAGTAATTTTACTCCAGACCTCAGATGGGATTATTCATTAAATTTACATCAAGGATTGGTTTTCACCAGTGGGCTTTGTCCTGCCCATAACTTAATGTCTCATCCATGCCTTCCAGCAGTGCCGCCACCCTATCTCCACAACATTCATGCGAGTCCTCGGATTTCTTTCCATTCTTGATGTCTTTTGATCCATTAATCAAGTTCTTCAATTAAAGCACTGCCGCCGCCGCATCAGCAACTTCCTTTTCTAACTCGCATGTGTGCTTCCGATTTCCGTAACTTCCATTGCCGTTGTGCTGTGCGAAGATTGCAAGTGGCAGATTGGATCCGAGTATACATAACCTGATCATCCCGAACATGATTCATTCTCAAAGAAAATAAATATATCATAGTAACATCCCACGTATACAGTGTGCATCATGCAGTAGCTACAGTTACGGTGGGTGGTGTGCTTGGGTTGGTAGAGCTGGCAGACCCATTTCCAGCGCCACCGTTCTTTCCTCGCCCCCATCTTACAGGTATTCTTTCCCCGTCCATGTCAAGACCGTGTGCCCAAGCTTCTGCGGCCCGCTCTGCAGACGTTCGATTCTTGAAGTTGACAAAGGCACACCTTCACTGGAGTCAGTGGTGGGCGCCGGGACAAAAAAGCGAGTGCGCACCTCGACTTTGCTACATGAACCACTGACTTGAGCTCTGACGAAGGGACATGGGGTAGCGAGTTCACAACAAGCGTCCGTACTTCCGCCTCTGTCGCGGAAGCAGGAAGCGATGATAGGAAC
>JBBPKY010000319.1:9043-21212 GCA_038089495.1 Xerocomellus dryophilus
TTGATCGGTTATTGATTGCACGATGTTCACTTGTAGCGTGTCACTGGCCGCGCCCACTCATGGTTCACATACTGCTCTCCAGGTTCTATTTCCATCGTGCAGCATCTGTCCCTTGAAGGGCCCTCCAAACGTTCCGATGCCCTCGCCAAGTCCGACTCTCGCATACCTCCCCGGGCCCATTCCGAGCCACATATTCTGATTTGCCATTGGACGCCTTCGCGTGCACTGGCCACCACCTTCTTTGCTCCTATGATGGGCTTCTCTCGGCTGTGATGTGTGCTCATACATGCCACCTGGTAGTGGCACTGTCACCGTGTGGCAGACTAGGATAAAAACCTGGTTGTCCCACAGAGAGAAGAACAATCGGCCCCGCCAGTGAGCTCCACTGCCCCAGTCTCCCTTGCTCCCCCACCTGCCAACGTAAATCCCCAACCAAGAAACCGACACACACACCGAACCGAGGTAAGTACTAAAAGCACCAGGACGGTGCAAAGCCACCCCTTTCGCAGAGACACGCTTATTGACTCTTCGGACACAGGCAAAGGTTCAAACTTCATTTTTTAACCATCCCGCGACGTTATTGCCGATGGCATTTACGCGTTTCGAACTTTGTCTTTCGGGCTGGAGACTCCACGATGCCCAGGCTCGGCCTCAATTGGCCGTCTCGAGGCAGGACCACAACCTCATTGTCACTGGCCAGGCGTTCGGTGCTAGAGTCTCCGTGCGCATATGCCTGCGTTGGTGCACGTGGTTGTACAGGCACTGTGACAGCCTGCTCCAGCGACTGCACAAGTCTGAGAATCCCGGGTTCAAGTGTTTGCCACCCCCAAGTTCGAGCGAGATGAAGGACATCTCCACGCGGTAGCATCCAATGCTGATCGCTTACGAACTCGTCGAGGCATCAACTCCCCCCCCTTTTCTTTCTTTCTTCTTTTCTTTTCAATTTCAAAAAAGTGGTCCTTTCACACGAGGGACGCTGTGTGCCATTCCTTCGACTTCTTGATACCCTTTATTCGGAGGTGTTTCTCCCTACATCATTCCTTGCCTGTATTTTCTCTGCGACGCATCATGAACTGTTCATCCACAGCGTTTCGTCCCTTGTTCTTGGAAAGATTACAATACGCTCTAGTGTACAAATTTGAATTACGAAAAAGCTCCTTACGACGATGATGCCCAGCTCGTGCCCTATGGTTGTAATATCTTAGTCAAAGTTACAGTACCGTCCCCGTTCATCCTAGCTGTGTAGGCCATCGGGCTAGGAAGGCTGATGGCCTGGGCTAGTTTGCATTGGGGCTTCTGACGAGCGTGGAACTTCATGCTGTCTGTGCGGTTGTACGTCCCCTTGCACACCAAGCATAACCACTCCAAGCCAAGATGGGTGAGAAAATGTCTCACCAGCCCGCACTTTTGCGTTGATGACGAGCAACCAACCCACTCGCAATATACCGACTCGGTCGATTGTCCCTTGAACACCACGCTGTGGGTGCGTGTCAGGTGGTCCTTGACCGCCTCCTTGTCGGAAGTGATCCAAATCCCGCAATTCTCCCAGCAGCATTTGAAGAACGAGTGCTGTTCTCCGGCATTGGAGACGGGCGGGAATTCAACACTTTGTAATGGGACCGTGAACGTGTAAAGTTGGTCGGTGGATGTTGTAGTGATTGGTTGAGGTTGGATTAGGTCCGACATTTCGGGGGGAGACAGGGCAACGAGACTGTGATTGCCCGTGGAAAGAGGCGGACTCGGGGTGGAATCAGGTGGTAATACATGTTGATAGACGGTGGTGGTAGCGTGGTGAGGAGACCACCGAAGAGTTGGATCCGGGGCAAGAATAGGGTCCACGTAGCTCGACGCGCCAACATCGGGATACATCGAAACCATCGGCATGGCGATGGTAGGTGACGGTAGGGCACGAGGATATTCGACCATGTAATTGTCATGACCGAACCCAAACGACGGATCGTAATGACACATGTGAGCGTCAATCACACCACCACCGTATTGCGCGCGCCCAGTCAGAGTCGACATAGCAACTGTTTGTGGGTGACGCTCAGGGATCAAGTAATGGGCGCCTGAGCTGGCGTTGTAACCGAAATGAGGTGGAGGGTGGTCGCTAGCGTGCGACGGAATTCGGAACCCACAGAAGTTCGGTGGGAGTGGGAATGGAGATGAATCGAGCTGCGCTGCAGTTGCAGACCTTTGCATTTGGATGGACGTGTCTACTGCCCAGTGCTTCGGGGGAGAAACACTTCCCCGGAGCTCAGGCGAGACAACGCTTGCACCATGAGAGGCTTGATAGACGGGTAAACAACTGGTCCGTTCCAGTGCGTGATACCCGCGTTTAGGTTCGGGGCCGGCGCTATGTTGGGAAAGGGTGTCAGTGTCGATCACAGTTTGATACTGCGCCTCACTGACAATGAGAACGAAGGTACGTCAGGCTTATAGTCCACATAGGTGTGGTGAAAAAACGGGTCAGACATGCTGGAGCGTTATGAACGCGAAGGGTAAATCCCCTCGTCGTTCACTCTTGACTAAATACCCCAAGAATCCCTGAGGTGATTGGCTGCCATCATCCGGTAGCATATTATTCGTGAACCACGAAGGGTTGGCTGGCCGAATCCGGGGCTTGTAACCAGGAACTGAGGAGGTGAAAAGAGCCGAGGTCTCAGTTCAAGACCGTCGAAGTCCTCCGGCGAGATCAGGGGATCAATATTTCTCGTGGCAGCCACGCGAAACCATGCTGTTCCGCCTCTTACATACTGGCGTGGAGGATTTACTGGGAGCGGGTACGTCACCCTCTTAAGTGGCGTTAGGGTGTGCCAACCGGGAGATACTGTGGAAGATCGCGTCGCTGAGATATATGGTTACGTTCAACACCAGAATACTAGTATCCCACCCATGTTCAGGGATGATCTATTGTGGGACCGCAGGCGATAATGAACCTCAGCAAGGTAATCCGTCTCTGGTACTGTAAAGCACGGCAAGCCCTTCTACGAGAAGTGAAAACGCATCAACATACCTGCTGCTCTTATGTTCTATGAAGTAGCCACAGACGTATCTCCAGTTCGCCATTCCGGAATTGGGGGCTCAGCACGACAGCAAGCCAGTCAAGGGCCGCGTATTATGGCTGCTGGCCCATCTACCTCCAAGAAGTAAACAAAAAGCACCCGGACCTAGCTCGAGTCAATAATAGCACAAATAACTTTTTAAAATGAAATGTACATAATTGTGGGTGGCCATTTTGATCGAGAGATCATAGTTACCCACCAGCCGAGCCAAACATCCCCGCCGAGTCTCCATCACGTTCGTACAATGTGCTTTGGAAGATAAGGTTACGGTGATCAAAGCTGCGAAGGTGTTTCAAGAGGACAGCGGCATTTCGATGTCGAAGGCCTTACGCACGACGTCGCACGTGAGAAAACCATGGCAAGGCCAACTCCAAAAGGGTCCGGAGGAAAAGTGTAGAGTTCTGCGGTCCCAGATCCCGGGATCTGGCAGCGTGGTAAATGTCAGATCAGGGTCAGTAGTTATAGCGGGAACTAAACGGACCGCAACGAACATTGTTATGACATGCCGGGCAAAAGAATATCTTGTACCCTGCACCTTTTTTTTGATGGCACGGTGTCAGTGACCGAAATGATGATATGGCTGGTCACAGTGTGACTCATGGTCAGCGTTACAGCAGAAACGTTCAGCTGGGAGGCAACTAGCCATACTATTACCTGAGTTCGAATTAGGTCATTTCGACCTGTAGCCAAACGGACATCTGTCCAGCCGTGGCCGGAAGCGCAGTAATGCCACTGCTCCACGGTCCCGGTGGCATATAGCTGGCACTGGTAGACCCTCAGTCGCCAAACCCTGAATAGAGAAGACCCACTGGTATGTATATGGAGTCTGGTTAGTGGGACTAACGGCGGCCGACTGCTATAATCGGGTGAGCGACTGAAAATGAAAGGCGTGCTCACAAGCAAGTAGTAGTCGACAACGAAGAGAGCATGACAACGCACGTTAACGTTTGTCATGACAGGTAGAAGCAAGTCATCTGACTCGTCATTCAGCTAGTATGTTTGTCCGAACGCATGTGGCGGCTTTCCGCTCACTCTCCGCCCATACGAACGCCAGGGTGATAAGTAGGGGATCGGGATGGGCTGCACGCCCGGTGAAGCTCTTCCACCATGCTCTTTTCCTTTCTCTCTCTCGTTGGGCTCGCCGTCGCCTGCGCCGATAACGAGCTCCACGCTCGCGACAGCCATGCCCATGCTCACGTCCACTCAAAGCGCGAGTATCCGCAATTTCCGCTCACACCACCATACCGCCCACTCGTCTGGGGTGACTTCAACGTGATCCACACCACGGATACGCATGGATGGCTCCTCGGCCATCAAAAGTCCGTCTGGCCAGAACCAAACTACAGGTGAGCTTTCTTCTTACATGAGCGTGCACCGGTTGGGTGACTACGTCGAGGCTCATGGCTTGCGCAGCGGTGATCTCGGCGACTTTGCTAGCTTCGTCACGCATATGAAACAGATCGCCATCGTCCGTTTCCTGCTGCCAACCCGAGCCTCCCTGCTAACATGCAGAGCAGGAAAAAGATATTGACATTCTCCTCGTCGATTCCGGGGATCTGCACGATGGTAAATCATCCACAAACGTCATACTTGCTCAACATTTACGCGTGCATGTTGCAGGCACTGGTCTTTCGGATGGCTTTCCTCCCGGCGGTGTGGATGCTCATGAGGTCAGCCTTATCTTCTGGATTTATGTATCCATGCTAATTCCATGCACGACAACAGTCGAACAAGTTCGTCGAGCGCCTTCCGTATGATGTAATGGCTATTGGAAAGTGGGTCCAACATGGTTTACGTCGTGGTGGCCCTTGGCGAAGGCTCATTTCACAATAGCCACGAATTATATGTCTATGCCGACACGTATGACATGTACGTGCACCAAACCACACACCCTGTGCCACACTGACTATGTTCTCTATTTGTTTTCTCATGTCGCCAATGCCGACTGGTTGACGCTTATATCTATGAATGGACGGCTACACCTACGACGTGCTCGCGATCTCTACCGCATTGCTGTGCATCATTGTCCATCATATGGACCCTGACGATCATGGTACCCACACTAACCGCGACCATTCAATTGGACCCTCCACCTTCCCTGGACCCTCGGTGCCCATGCATTGGTAAACTCTGACGATCAATTCGATGACCTCATTACCTCGTTGAACTCAACAGGTACACCAATTTCGTTCCTAACCTGAATGGTCGCTATTTGTCTTCCAATGTCAACATCACGGTTTTCAATTCTGATGGCGAGGCTGTGAGTGTGCCGGTTGGCAGTGAGTAATTCCTTCCTCTGTTTTGTTTCAGGACTAGTCATCCTTTAGTTACGACGCACTTTACTAACCAACCTTTCAATGCAACTTGAATGACAGACCGTTATACGAAGTTCACGACCAGGAAGTGCGCATAGTTCCATTACCTCGCCCCGACTATTGTCCTGCTGTGTCCGCAACCCACTTTGGCTTGATACTCCTTCCATCATGACATGGTTGCATGACTAATATATTGTGTACAGAGGTCGCACGGTGACATCTCTTGGTGTTCTTTTTGACTTCACGGGGAACTCTGCCAACACCACTGTTCAAACTGTGGCCGATATGGTAAAAGAGCTATGGGTAAGTGTATCAATCTACACTTGCGATGATGGCTCTAATGTTTGCATCATCCAAGTTTGCGGAAGCCATCGCAGAGGAACCGGACGTGTTCCTTCTGGTTGGGTGTGTTCTGTAGCTCTCGTCACGATCTTCTCTAACATGTATAACCAGCCATATGCCAGTATCTTATGATAACTGTAGGCCACGATCCGACTGATCCTGGAACCAATGTCAATGACGATCCGATTTCAGGGCCTGTTGTCTTTGATGCTGTCCGAGCCGTGCATCCCTACACACCTATCTTGATTTTCGGAGGTATGCATTGCCACGTTGGCGCACGAAATCGTTTTGATGTCCAATTGCCGCATATATACAGGACATACTCACATTCGTGACTGCCAGCAGTACGATGGAAGGTCAATGGCTCTAGAAAGCGGTCGTTACATGGAAACGATTGGTTCGTTAGTTCCCTCCAGTGGAAGCTAGCTCAAGCTTATCATTTTACAGGCTGGATGAGTGCGTGCCTGGATCTGACAGAGTGCTGAGCGCCACTGAGGCTTCGTAGGCGCGGACCTTGACGCTGGCAAGGGAAACACCAACAACATAACGTTTACTCGGAGGTATCTCGATCAAAATAGGGTTACATACGAGGTACGCTACTGAATCATATACTATTCTCGAAGATCAGGTCAAGACGACTCGTAGTACCACACCACGATGTCAAACTCTACTTTCGATACTTCGTATGGGCGTAATATCACCTACGGCTTGCAAGAGCTTGCTGTCGCTTTTGATCTGGCTTATTTATACGGCACTGCTCCCCAGAGTTACACCATGAACCAGTATGTCTCGACTCAATGTCGAAGCATTGCACTGATTACATGCATGATGTTTCCCATAGGAACCCATACCCGTCGAGTGGAAGTGTATTGACATTGTTCATCGCAGAAGCTGCACCAGTCGCCCTCGCTATCAACAACACGCGCACTGGGATCCCCAGCATCATCATCACCAACTCGGATGAACTGCGATACAACGTCTTTGGGGGACCTTTTACCAAGAACGACCAGCTCACGGCCATACCATTCACCGATTCGTTCTACTACATCCCCAGCGTGACGGCCAGTGTTGCGAACCAGGTCTTGCCAGCTTTGAACGGCGGAAGCGCCTCTAAGCGTTCCGAGGAACTGTCGGGCCGAGGACACGTCGAGAGCCGTTATCGCACTTGGTTGCAAAACATGGACAAACGCCAAGTAGGACAGACGACCAACCTGACGCTTGGATACGTCACCACGGACGTAAGCAGTCTTTTCTCCTCTTTGCGCTTCGTGGTCGTTGAACTGTCCTTCCTTTTCCCACAGGGATGCCCCGACGCTGGCGACGACACGCTCCACGTCCCACTGCCCTACTACTCAGTTCCAGACTACATCGGTTCTAACCCGCCCAACGTGACGAGCGATACCCTGATCGATCTGGTCTTTATCGACTTCATCGAGAGCGACGTGTTGGGGATCTTGAATGGGGTTCAGAACACGACCACCTACACGTCGGCGGACGTTTCTCTGTACACGCCTACGTTGGCTAACGCGGTGCTGGGTCTGTACGCCCAAGCCATGTGGAACTAGAAACACAGATCTTGTTGGATTATCGATCTTGACTTTTTCCCGGTGGTAATATATGCAGGACTCAATCTTTGAAGCGGTGTCGTCGTGACATGACAAGTAACAAGCGAATGCATCGTATTGGGGATGTGGGCAATATGTCAAATGCCCTGAGCCAAGTATATGCAAGTGTAAGATACACAAATACAAGAACAGAAAGAAGTGCGGGTGTGTTTATGTAAAATAAATAAGTTAGAAAAAAATGCGAATTATGGAATATATGCAAATGAAGTTTGAACGGATGTGGGATGCCTCAGGCTGCCCCCGCAAAACGAAAAGAAAACAAGAAGAAAGAATTCAAAGCCAGCTTTGTCAAATGAACGAAATGGACACGCCAGATTACCGCCCGCCCCCTCAATCGTCCGTCCTCCGTTTCTTGGACGGTCTCTGCAACGGATCGACCTTGCGCGCATCCAGCACGCGCTGCAACTCCCCATACATCGGTTGACCCACCCCCAAGCACCCCGATCGACTGTGCGCCCGATTACACGCGTCCACGCGTGCAAACTCGTGCTTGCACGTATGACACTTGACTCTGAAGCCGATGTGCGTGACCACATGACGCGCGATGCTCGTCCCCTTCATATGCGGCTTCGGACAGTCGCGCCACAAGCACCGGGTCGTCACCTCGCCCCCGCGGAAGCCGTGAAAGAGCGCGAGGTGGTCTGCCACGCTCGATTGATCGCCTTCGATCCACATGCCGCAGGGAGAGTTGGGGAGGTCCCAGAAGCATTCGTAGACGTGTACGAGTTTGTCGGGGCGGGAGAGGGCGGCTGTCCAGGATTCTTCGTCGATGAGGAAGCCGTCGCATCGGACGACGGTGCGCATGGGCGGTTGTTGCTGCTGTTGCTGTTGTTGCTGGTCTGCGGGTATGGCATCAGTCATCTCGGCTGATGCTGCGGCATGAGGCAAGGCGTATGCCGGTGGCTCGTCACTCTCCGACTCGGAGCAAGGTGAAAAGTGGGAAAAGGAATTATCGGACGAGGAGGGCACTTGATGAGGGGGTGGAGCAGGGTACCGGGGGAAAGGAACGATGTTCGGGGGAAAGGAAGACGGAAAGGGAGGTGAGGCGCGCATGGCAGGGTTAGTCACCGAGGACCATCGACGCAGATGACGCGAGCTGGGCGGAGTTTTCTGGGAATTGTGGCCGATCGAACCAGCCCTCCTCGGGGAGGATCGCGGACTTTGTCCTGCACAAGGGGCGACAGCCTGAGGATACCAGGCGTGCGGTCGGTTGACATCGCCAGGTGCGGCGTTTTCAGGGGAGGATTGGAGGGCTGCTCGGGCATCGCCAACAAAAGGTACTTGACTGTCAATCAATGGCGGAGCAGACCCTGGCCTCGGGAGTTCTTCGGCGTAGATGGCTGTACCGAAAGAAGGGGGCTCGCAAATGGGGTGATCGTGCGGTGACTGTGAGGACGAGTAGCCAGGAAAAGGCGTGGCCATATCAGCTGTAAAACGGTGATCGAGGGATGTTATTCCTTGGTGAGCTGCCTCTTGAAATCCACCGATTGATTGCGCAGTCTGGCGATCAAGGGGATAGTGACTCGCCAGTGGGTGCGCTGTCGAACGCGTCATCACAGGCAGTTGTTCAGCATACGTGAACGAATGAATGCAGTCTGCGCCCAAGAAGTCTTCGTCGTGATACGCCGTGCAGGGTGGCGAAGGACTCGCGATCACCCCGCTTGGCAAGAACGTCCCAGCGTCCACGGCCATAGAAGGCAATGATGAAAAATCGCAATTTCTACCGACCTGCCGGTCCGTGATTGCCATGCTCGCGGGACGAGCTGGTATTCTAGCGTTGACGTCACAATGAAGTATAGTGAGCCTCGTCCTCGCGTCCTCGGCGAAAGCACCTTCGCCATCCATACATTGAGACATGGATCCGCGAACCGGTGCGGGGTAAGGTAGGCTGTGTTGTGAACTCCAGGAGCTGCCACCGTCAACGTAAGTGGGAAAGGTCAGGCTCAATAAAATGATGGACGTACGAGTTCTCCATGATGGCCGTCGGTGCATTTACAGGTTCATCAACGGACCCGTGCCCATGCCCACCATATTGCGGAGTGAAGTGAACCCCGCCAAGCTGGGCACACAAAATACTTCCTTGTATGTCGTCCGCAGGGTCGCTTAGAAGCGAAGAGCGGGGAAAAGCAAACGTCCGACCACTTGGCCCCTGTCCTTGATACGGGCCGGACAGCGTCAGCGCACGCTCGCGTGGACGATCAGTCATCTCAGAGCTGTAATTGGAATTTTCGAGAATATTAGGACATTTAGTTACACGTGGACGACAAGGACGGACCTTGAGGGAAGATCATCACGTTGCACGTTACATATATGCGAATCGATGACATCTTCTGCAACGTGTTGTTGGTTGGGGTCAGCGGGGTAAGATCTCGCTGGAGCTGGTTGCGAAGGCGTCAAGGCCGAGCTAGAGGGTACTTGTACGGTGAGGAGAGAAGACGTGCGAGAGCAGACGAAGCCTACCAAATAGAAAAGGTCGAATAGTCGAGGCCCGACATCAGAGTGCAAGAGAGAATAGTGAGCTGAAAGAGTCGGGCGTCAAAAGAAGGAGTTATCCAAGCGGCGAAGGATAGAGTGGAAATCGAGTTCTCTTTTGCGGTCAGTGGAACGACTTTCAAATGGGTCTTGGTCAAGGGTTAAGAGATCCAGGACCGGAAAGGTTCTTATACATTCCCTATTTGATGCGGGGCAAGGCTGCACACCAATGAGAGGAACATGGCGTCCCTACGCTTGCCGCACTTCGTATGTCTTGCAAATCCGAAGCAGGCAACAACATGATTGGAACAGGCTGCAGGCAAGGCTGCATGTTCCGGCGAGCGGCAAGGTGTTAGCGCTCTCCCGGCCGTCAAGGCGGTGCACGTAATGGCGTCATGGTTGAACATTTTGAGCCTGCAATTGATCATCAACAAACCCTCTTCTTCCTCAAAGAGTTTAACAGGTGCATGACATAGCACTTACGCTTCGATCACTTGAAAGCCAGGGGAACAAAGCAATCGCACTGTGAACGGAAATTGCTGACCTCATCCAGCGGATGAAGCATTCATTTTACCGTAGAGGGACTGAGCCCGGGCAAGCACACGACGCCTCAGAGGCCCGAAAGGCTCAAAGGGGAACACATGGCTCTCAGCGGCCTCAGCGTGTCCGTGGAGAGTGAGCGGGCCCACTGGTGCTGTATGCCCCTTGGCCCATAAGCGAGGAGAGGGCAGGCAAAGGTATGTTTGCAATTGACGTAAAGCGGATTGCAGCGTGCAGTTCACGTGGCCGTGAATGGAGCATATCAAGGAGATATCCGCCGATAAAGGTCCGTGGACCTATGAGCGAGAAGTCGCGTTCCGCGGAGGGCACTGGTGAAATAGTGTTGTGAAATGATAAGTACAGTAATGATTGGTTGCCGCTGTCGAAGTGGATGGTACGCAGTTCTGAACGCACGACATACGTTTCACAGCGCGCCGACGAGCACGGCCGAAGGGGCGTAGAGAGCCTCATCAAGGATGGACGAGTGCATGGACAACGGGTGGCAGACAATTAGATTCATTGAGCGGGACACACAGGAAAAATGAAATGACTCTGCAAGTTGTCGGAGAACGGCGTCATTTGGTGGATGAGATCCACGCAGAACTGCGCCACCTGGCTCCGCTCCAAGCTGTGAATGACGCCGCAGTAGAGTGTACGGGTCGATACGCACGTTCTCCAGCGAGACATCGTACGCGGCTTGTTGTTGTATACCTGGAGCCAAGTCACTCGCACGACAGGAATCGGGAGGACGTCGTACCTCTTTCCATGTTTGAGCTGCTCTGGTTAGCTGGCCATTGACCAGAACCCGCCTCCCCGCTCTTCCAATGCCCAGGGTCGAGCGGCCGGACTGGCCGGCGAGGAAATGGACATGACTAGTTGGCGAGGGACCCACCTGCGCCGGGCGTGATGAAAGCACATTGTAAGCAAAGACCTGGCGGTGTCGGTTCTGGGTGCAACGCGAATTTGTAGGCAGCCAGGGCTCTCTTTTGAACTCTCACAAGCCGGCGCAAGATCTACTTTGCACCCCAGAACGAGGGTGCCCTCCCTTTCAAACTCCGTCCAAGATGAACCTGTCCCTCTACAGCGTCAACGCCTTTCTCATCCTCGACAGCGAGGGCCACCGCGTGCTCGCGAAATACTACCGCGCAAAGGACCTCCAGGCCCAGAAGGACCAGCGCGCGTTCGAAAAGGGTCTGTGGCAGAAGACAAAGAAGCCTGGCGGTACGGCCCGCGTCCCCCACTCTCGCCGTCGTGCTCATGTTCACCAGGCGATGTGATCCTCTTTGACGGCCATCTCGCCGTGTTCCGCCACTCGCTCGACCTCATCTTCTATGTCGTCGGCGGCCCGACAGAAAACGAGATCATGCTCTACGCCGTCCTCACTGCGCTCTTTGATGCCGTATCGCTTCTGCTGCGTAACCAGGTCGAGAAGCGTGCCGTCCTTGAGAACCTCGACTTGGTGTTGCTGTGCCTAGACGAGACCATAGACGACGGGTAACCATTTGCCGTCATATCCTACACAACCCCGTCTCATTTCCGTTGATAGCATCATCGTCGAGACCGACTCCACGACGATCGCTTCCAGAGTCAGTCGTCCGAAAGCCGATACGTCCGAAATCGTGATCAACGAGCAAACGCTCATGAGCGCATACCAGACAGTCAGAGAAAAGGTGCAACAAAGGATCCAACAACTCTAGGCCACTCGTAGACTTCTCCCTTGTCATTCTATCGTTTATCCAAGCTCTGTCTCCCAAGAAGTCTCGGACGACTACTAATCGTCCCCGCCAAGGTGTGTTCCCAATCACAGGAC
>JBBPKY010000320.1:2479-26681 GCA_038089495.1 Xerocomellus dryophilus
GACGCGGTAAGTGCCATCGTCTCACTTATGTCAACCACTCTGATATCACGACATGAAAACAGGAAGGATTGCTGCGATGCAGCGGTTCACCGCCCACCTCAAGCTGGAATATCTGGAAATAAAGAAGACGGCGTTTTTTCCGTTGTCATGTCCGGCAAATATGAGGACGTAGACGAGGGTGACGTCGTGTATGAATATTTGCCGAGGTGCTGATATGCATCTGACCATCAACAGTATTTATAGTGGTACAGGTGGTGGGTACACCCACCCCACAAAACCTGTCTGTTACCCTTACACTCGACACGGACTTACTACGGGGCTGACTGTTAGTATTTTGGTCCACAGATATGGGACCAATCCTGGGATTGGGCCCAAAACAAAGCATTGAAGGTGGGGAGGCTGATCCGCCGATTCTATCGTCTCACTCATCGGCCCTTTCTAGGCATCAATCGGTAGCGAAAACCCCGTACGGGTTATTCGTTCGTCGAAGTGTGGCTCGAAATATGCACCTCTTGAAGGGCTCCGTTACGATGGGCTGTATACAATTGCTGATGTGCGTTTGTTCATATTGCCGAGTTTTGGACCTTTAGCTGCTAATCACTTCATTTTCAGGGTTGGATGGGCAAAGGGCACAAGGGCAATAACGTTTGTTTCTGTCGACTAGAGGTGCAATATCGTCCATCTCTTTCCATAGCTAGCTGATGATTTTCTTCATTTATCTAGCGCCTACCTGATCAGCCTCCGATTCCATCGCGGCCAACCACCTTCTTTGACTAAGAGAAAGCGTAAGGAACACTTTGTCTACTATCCCACTCCCATTCCTTCACCATTCAATGAATTTTCAGAAGAAGCCAATTTTAACATTGGGCTCAACTGATCCAGTTCATCTCCCGTACGATTGGCAGGAAGCACTGAGTCTGGGGGGTTGCCAGCGAGCAATGTCCGTGACTCATGTACAATCGGATTGCCTCCAACTCGGGAACTTGGGAAGGCCAGTCTTGTCTCACCTCATGTGGTAGTTTTCTTCCATGTATCATATGAACGGCGAAATTATCATCATCATTATTGATCATCTGCTGGAACTGCTGTCTCCAACGGCAGAAACCTTGCTTGTTGTATACAAGCGAATCTTTGGACGTGTGTCGGCTGTCCTAATTCCAGCAATAACTTCTTGTTCGACATGAAGGCGAGAAAGAGGGGCGAGCGAAAAGGAGCAAAATGTGACGGTGACTCCCGACGCTGGCACTATCGCAAATGGCGACAGTAGATGGGGGCACCTCGCGATAAATTGCCACAGGAAAAGATCCGCAAACGGGGCACGAGGTGTGACCGTTTCGAAAGGCTCGGCGAGCAGCTCGATCGTTTGCGCCGCCATTTCAGACACGATGGAAGGGACTGAATTGCAAAGTAAGACCGTCCATGCACTAACGGCTAGTAGATTCAGAACGCCGTACGTAGTCCAATCCATGCCAATTGAGGACGCGATTCTCTGCACCACATCTTGAATATTTCTACAGTGGTACCAGATAAAACGTGCGGCACAGGGAATGACTGTCCTGTCAAGTATCCTTCATCCAGCTAGTCGACAATGCCATCTAGAACCCAGATAAACTTGGATTAATGAGAGCGAGGCCATGCGACTCGGCGGCCGACTTGAAACGCTAAAAGCACACAACAAGAATAAAAAAGAGATCGAACGCCCACATGGGTGGTTATCGCGAGGTGTCGCATACTGGTGCCGTCGGAGACTGCGGTTTCAGCATCCAGGAGATGATCGATAATAAGAGGGTAATTTCGTTGTTCACATGATACAAGCATCACCAAGAAAACTACTACTAATGAGATGAGACAAGACTGACCTTCCCAAGTTCCCGAGTCGGAGTCAATCCGAGTGTAAATCTCGGACATTACTCACTGGTGGCCCCCCAGACTCTCGTCCAATGCTTCCTGCTGATCGTGTGGGATTGGTTGGGCCTAATGTCAAGATTGGTTTCATCCGGGATATCACAGGGATCGGTGAATGGTGAAGGAATGGGAATGGAATAGACAAAATATTCTTTACACTTTCTCTTTGAAGTAAAGGAGATTCAAGTTGACCGCTGTGGAATCGGGGGCTGGTGGGGTAGGCGCTAGATAACATGAATAAATCATCAACTAGTAATATAAAGAGATGGATGTTATTGCACCTCCAACCGACAACGACAAACGTCCTTGCCCTTGCGCCCTTTATCTGTCCAATACTGAACACGAAGTGATTAGCAGCCAAAAGATCCAAAACTCGACAGGATGAACAAACGCACTTTCGTAACCTTGTACAGTCCATCGTAACGGTACCCTTCAAGGGGTGCATATTTCGAGCGACACTTCCACGAACGAACGACTCGTACAGGCTCTCCAGTGTGGAATGATACCTAGAAAAAGCAATGAGTGAGAGGATAGAATCGCCGGACCAGCCCCCCCACCACTAATGCTTTGTTTCGGAACCAATCCCAGGATTGGTCCAATGTCTGTGGGCCAAAACGCAGCTAAAAGAACACCCTTTAGTCAGACCCGCAGTAAGTCCGTGTCAATTGTAAGGAACGGACACGTTTTTTGTGGTGGGTTTCGGTCTGTTGCTTCTTACCACCTGCACCAGTATAGATACTGTTGATGGTCAGATGCAGATCACCATCTCAGCAAATATTCATACATGACGTCACCCTCGTCTTGGTCGTCCTCATATCCGTTGGACAAGACGACGGAAAAGGCGCCGTCTTTGCTGTTTCCACATATTCCGGCCCTAACTGCGCGGTGAACTGCAGAATTGCAGCAATCCTTCCTGTTTTCATGTCGTGATATCGAGTGGTTGGCGAAAGTGAGACGATGGTACTCACCGCGATCCCCATTCAGTGAAGATTGGGACACCCGGGATGTGCCCAAATGTTTTGCTGTGAAGGCAATGCATCAGCCAGTGATAAAGGAGCGGCAAAAAGAAACTTGCCCCAAGGCACGAAGATCTACATTGGGTTGATTCCTAAGAGCTCCGGCGCTAATATCGTCATTGGTATCACTGGCAGGCGGAGAGCGCTGAGTGCCAGAAGGTCCGTCAGGAGGGGAAATAGGCTGGGTTTGTTCTTTTCGGGGACTTTGTACAGGGTTTTGTAGGTCGATGTGAGAGTCCATGGTGGTGGTTATGCGACAAGATGCTTGCCAGGGTGCATTGCCTCATGGCAGTGTCTCGTATCCGAATCCGTTGTGGTGACTCGGACAGCTGAGTTTCAAACTGTTGATCGTGATCGCCTGGCCAATCCAGCCGTTTGCGCAGAATTTCGAGCTCGCCTGTGCGCTGGCTTTCCGCGGCGAAGGGGATGTCCGATGTCTCGACGATCATGCACGCTAATGCCATCGTTTACATCGCCACAGGCGTCGAACGTCATAGCAGCGCCGATCTCGAAAAATCCAAAGAAAAAATGAATTTCGACTGGCACCTCAACTAGTATGTGCTCAAGGATGAACGAACAGACGCGCACGCTCTGCAACCTAACTACCAGCAATGCGACCATCCAAACCAGTCGATCGTTTGGAGTCGTAACCAACCCGGACCAGTCTGTATCGCAATCACCTCAGCACATATAAGAGCCAGCGACGATCGAGCTCGACAACCCGGGGCCATCGCCGCCGCACAACGCCGCCCTCACGATCCCCACTCCTCCTGGAGACCAACGACCGAGCATGTCTAGCTCCCAGCTCCCAGCTATCCCCTCCCAGCCCCACCCTCTGAGCGAGGCAATCTCGAGCGTCGTCTCTCGTATCCCTGAACTCCTTCGTCGTCTCCGCGATCTCGAGAATGAAGAAGCCGAGCTCGACGCAAAGGCACGCTGGCTCGTGTGGCCACTCCCAAAGACCAAAGACGGGCCATCAACGCCATCCCATCCCATCATCTCCACTCCGGTCTCGAAGCTTCGTAGCCGAGCCGCGGACAAAGGTACTCCGAGTACGCCACCACACGTCGATCCAAGTATGTACCTTTTTCTTGGCCTTGGAAAAAACATTGAGTATATTTGGCAGGAAACATCGAGACACCAGTGAAAGCTTTTTTGTTGATGGAGTCGTTCGCGTTGGCGATGTCGATCAAAAGCAAACGCAGGGGAAGGATGCTCATGGCGGGAGATAGCAGTGAGTTTGGGGAGAGAAGGTAGTGCTGAAACGGTGGGGGTTGACACGTCATTGTTGTAACTTCTTTCAAAGGAATTAGGTGGATGATCGACCATCATTAAGAAGTGTGGGCCTGTTAATGACGGAAGGAGAATCTTGTGCTTGAACAGGTATCACCAACAAATTAACGTGTCATGCATGGCGTCTGTTGAACCTTGTCGTGACGCTCCGAACCAATGTTGTGCTCACCTATGTACGCAAGACAATCAACAGCGCTGAACTCAAATGCAACTACTTATTTACTTCCTATCATGGCAAGTCAGATCTTCGGGCATGCCTGCATACCCACACCGACTTACTATAGGGTACTAAGGGAATCCACAGTCAGCACCTACTCGCCGAACTGATATCCATCGACTACACCATCCCATAGCCTCCTTGTGTCGACGCAAGCACCTAGTCGCGAGGCGAGCAAGAATGCACCACTCAATTTCCTGAAACATTGTTTGCATGACCGAAATACAGCGAGCGAAGAAGCGACCAACTGACCTATTGAGACTATAAGTCTCTCGAGGTGGCGGTGTAAGTCTGTGCTCAAGCATGATTGGAATGCGTGCACGGATCTGGCCTGTGATATCTGACCAATGAGAACCTGGCCCAAACGCAAATGGTTGCGGCGTAGATGGTCTGAAGGGGGTCGCGAGTAGAATCATGGTATCCACATGAGCATTCAACATAATCTGTGACGTGGCATGACAAACGGTGGTAAGAGTAGCTCATAGTTGCAAAGGCCCGCGCATACCTCGCTTTCCTCGCCCGTGAGGTAACCCAGTTTGAGACTCGAATCAACACATGCACTGCGGTCCCCGTTTGCTGCGGCTTGAAGAAGGTGCAACCAGTCATCCATGAATTCTTTGGTATATTCACGCGTAGCACCAAAGTCAACCAGCGACACCTAGCAGGCCATGAATCTGACGGGCAATATGGAAAGCAGTACACAGACCTGCTGAGTCGCGGAGTTCCACAAAAAGTTGGTCCAATTGGGGTCTGTCTGCATCAGTCGGAATTGGAAGAGCTCCCGCAAACAAAGCTCGATAATGCGTTTTGCGATCTGTCGGTGGTATCAGTCAACAGAGCGACGGGCGTCCACTGGTCCCAATACCTCGTTACGCTCCTCTTGCGGAAGGGCCGAGACAGATGACTCTCCTACACTGACACCGTTGACGTGTTCCATGACAAGTACACGGTTAGTACTGCCTTCCCATACCCAAGGTATTTTGAAGCGAGAATCCTGGCCAAGAAGTTCCGCTGAGTTATATCGCCGTAGAAATTGCGCCTCCCTCGAGTAATCACACTCATCAGCCAGTTCATCCTTCATGACCTTTACAGAGCTTCCAGCTGAGCAGCTGGTGGTTGCGAGATGTACATTGAGACTTACCCGAACTGTGCGGTCTAGGAACAATCCCTTGGGCAACAGGTGTCCGGCAGTCAACAGCAACTTGACATAGCCGAGATCGCTGGCAATCGAGTTCGCGATGTTTGGGAATTGTACTTTAACGGCAACTCGCGCCTCCCGACCAGTATGTGAGACAGAGGGTCTCAATACCGCGTTGTGAACCTGCCCAATTGAGGCAGCCGCAAAGGGCACACGATCAAATGAAACGAAGTTGTCAGCCCACGAGGGACCCAAGGCAGACATGAGCACTTGCTACAGACTCGACGTAAGTGGACCTGTACGATTAGTAGGGGGCCATAACCACCTCCATTTGCCAATCCGGCATATAGTGAGCACTATCTTGTACCCGTCTGAATATCTTGTCCACTTCTGGTGGGAGTATGTGCGTGTCTGGTTCCGTCGTGAGTACCCCTCCGTCGTTTCAAGGAAGAACATCCAAACCTTGTATGCTCATGAATTGACCTAGCTTGAGAGCGGCGCCCCTCATCTGTGAGAGCTTTGAGACGAGTCGCTTGATATTAGCCTCTGTCATCATCAAGGAGCCTTGTTGGCTGTCATCCGAAGCAACTGTTGACCGACGGATGATTTCCGAGGCAGCTCCGTAACCCAGAGACGCAGCGAGGCCTATGATTTCGAACAAATGTGAGTATCATACTACGTATACACGCTTTGAACATACCTCCGTAATGGAATAAACGGCCTATTCTGGATGAAGGCACCCTTGATGATTGTAAATCGCGTATCATGGCATGATCAGCACTTTTGGGATCGATAGTAGGGAACACTGGTGCAGTCTCTGTAGGCTGAGCAATAACGGACAACTTCAACTAGGTCATTGACAGGCCGTGCCTTGCACGGTTGAGCGGCGACATCAAAGTACTTACATTAGCCTCGCTTTCTGTGTCACGAGAGAGCTTCGGAGAAGGCGCATTGTCCTGATAGGCCGTGATGACTCTTGGCTGTCGAGGAGGGTTGGACTCCTCGTGGGCGGCAGAACCCTCGGCGACTTTTCCGGTTACGTGTGAATGAGGGAGAGACTCAAGGGAGGTCCGAGTGTCCGTCTCGGCTCTAGTTGGGCCTCCATGCGACCTGTTCTCCCTTGTAGCGGTCGGTGGGATTTGTCTGGAGGACTTTGGGAGGGCTTGCAGACTCCTGATCCGTGCTGCACGAAACGCAATGTCAGCGATGGTGTGAACGACACATAGCCATCCAAACGCGGGTGCTGGCGGCATCAGAGACGCGTCTAGCACAGCCACAGAAGGATAGTCTCGCTACGATCGTCATTCATGGAAGGACATCGACAGCCCAACGCTGCAACCACGAGGTAGACGCGAGGATCCATATAAGTAACGTAACAATATTCTCTTCATCTCCCCATGTCCCAGATTTTACTCGACCCGATTGGTACCTCTGAATTCCGTGGACCAGGTCTTGTTCATTGCCTGTTCGAATCATCTTTCTTAGGCTTGACTCATACTCCACAGAGGTGCGAGCTGGTCCCTCAAGTTCACCGAATGATGCCAACGGCCAGTCCACCGACTCGGAAGAATCCATTCGTGGTCCCTGGAAAATCTGGAAGACCGTAGTTCGAGAACTCCAGCCTGTCATCTCAAACTCCAAAGCCCTCGCTTCGAGATGTATCCAACTTTCCTGTAGGCCAGATCACCTGGCTCCAATCATCCTCGACTTTTTGTCGTTGATCCTTTCCTTCATATGGACTGACAGGCAACCAGGGCCAGATCTTCTCTACCCATTGTCAAGTCTCAAGAAACACAAATCCGGACGTCTGGCAAGGCTACTTCTAGAGCATAGCAGAGATCAACAGCTGCACAATCTCCATGACGCATCATCACCTAGGGACGGCGTCGATCCCCCTCGTGTTGCAGTGATTGACCTGGACGAGGTTCAACCGGAAATCATCGAAAGGGGATACACCGTATCGGCTGATTTCTATGGTTTCGTGGTCATGGTGCTGTTCCTCGAGATCCTTATCAGTCCCATTCTGCATGTCATTTCGCCGTTCGACATCAGTCTATTTTCCGAATGGCTCAGCGGGTGGATAACCTATTGGTTCGGTGATTGGCTCGGCGGTTGGGTTGCCTTCTACTTTGGCATTCTTTCTAGTTCCGTCTACAAGTGCGCGTTCAGCATCGTTGGCGTCCTCTCGCTCTACGCCTATGCCGTAATCCGTGGAGAGGGTACTCTCACCCTTGTTCGGAGATCAGATATTTCCACGCGGGGTTGTGCAGTACTTCTCGATCGCGACTTCACCGTAATCTTGACTGGGACCCAAAACGTTGTTGAAGCAATCGCAGAGAGTAGCTTCAGCATGTCTCACACCCTTACAAGGAGGAACCAGCTAGAGTTGTGGCAGTTTTGTCAATCCCTATGCTACGGGGCATTGGAAGCTTCGTGCCAAGGGCTTCCCTTTGCCATACTGGCGGGGTTTTGGTTGCTACTAGGTCCAACATCATTCATAACGGCTTTCGTACCACTTGCACCCACCGTGGTCGTGTCGCTAACGAGGGCTTACACAGCCCACCCCCTGGCCGGGGCCATTCAAGCACGTGCAGCCACAATATCTTTATGCAGCGCTGTGCCCGCCTTCCTACTGATTCTCATATACGAGCTGGCAATAGTGAAAGACCCTCTGCTCCGAAGCTATTTCCAACCTACGGTTTTGCTCCAGGTTATCCCCCCTTTTTTTCTCGTAATCCACTTCATTTCATCTGCGAACTGCCGTCTTCGGACCACGAAGTTCCTCGACATCCTCGGTCACCCACCAGTCCGGAAATGGGAGTTCAACACATTAGCCGCTGCTGCAACATTCCAATGTCTTGTCTTGTGTCTTGGCATTCCCCGCCCTGTCAAGAGCATCGACGTATTCACCCTCCTGGACACGTTCGTTCCAGATCAAACGGATATCTGGATGGCCTGGAAGGCGAGAGTGGCTGATCGTATTGCGCATGAGGAAGACATCTCCTTTGCACCAACCCTACCGTCGTTTGGTGATCAACGCCAGAAACGTCTCAAAGAGCTTCTCGATGAAGCTCAAACCGGGTATGGGGTGTATACGGATTTCTACGATCGACATGTTCCCCTGTATTCTGCAATGGCATCGATATTGTAAACTTTTTCGTAGCAAAATCCCGACCGCAGATAAGTTTCGTGCATTTAGATTACGAGATATGCTATACCTTGTTCTCCGTTTGTCTAATTAGTACTACTACCCTGCCTTCTGTATATTACTTTACAGTCAATGCTTCGATCCTTATTCCCGCCACAGTAGTGGTGAGTAAACAAAAACACTTTTCTCCGGGTGTTTTCACTGGCAGCGCACGGTCACCGTGACTGATCCGCCCGTAGCGGGTGTTGCCACGTGTCTTTTCATTGGTTATCTTCACAAGTCTCAAGGACTCTGTGGCGCAACCCTGTTCCCTTCCGTGAACATGCCCCATGATGTACGATCGTCATTTTAATTGCACTGGTGCACTTTTGGTTCTCCTTCTCGAGTTCGTCGCAAGTCATGAGGTAGACATGAGGCCAGAGGATATGATCGCATATATCAATGCAGCACCACACACTTGAACGGGTACCCTCTTCGTTGCGACGTTGCTCCATGGGCCAGGATCTACTCGACTCGATTGGCATTTCTGAATCCCGTGGACCAGGTCTTGTTTAATTCCTGTTCGAATCATCCTGCTGAGGCTTGACTCGTACTCCACAGAAGTGCAAACTGGTCCCCCAAGTTCACCGAAGGAAGGAAGCGGCCAGTTTACTGACTCTTCAGGGGTATCTATTCGTGACCCCTGGAAACTCCCCTGGAAGACGCAAGTTCTCGAACTCCACCCTTTCATCTCCAACTCCCAAGCTCTCACTTCGAGATTTATCCAAATTTCCTGTGGACCAGAACAACTGGCTCCAATCATCCTCGACTTTTTGTCGATGGCCTTGTCCGTCATATGGGCTGAAAAGCAACCAGGGCCAGATCTTCTCTACCCATTGTCAAGTCTCAAGAAACACAAATCCGGGCATCTGGCAAGACTATTGCTAGAACATAGCAGAGATCGACAGCTGCGCCACCTCCGTGACGCATCATCACCTAGGGACGGCGTTGATCCCCCTCGTGTCGCAGTGATTGACCTGGACGAGGTTCCACCAGAAATCATCGAAAGAGGATACATCGTGTCGGCTGATTTCTATGGCTTCATGGTCATGGTGCTGTTCCTCGAGATCCTTATCAGTCCCATTCTGCATTTGTTTTCGCCGGTCGACCTCAGTCCGTGTTACGAATCGCTTGGCAGCTGGGCGACCTCTTGGTTCGGCGATTGGTTCGGCGCTTGGGTTGCCTTCTTCGCCGGCCGTTTTTCTAGTTCCGTGATCCACTGGATGAATAGCATCATTGCCATCTTTGTTCTCTGCCTTTATGCCGTGATCCGTGGAGAGGGCACTCTCACCCTTGTTCGGAGATCAGACATCTCCACGCGGGGTTGTGCTGTACTTCTGGATCGCGACTTCACCGTAATCCTCACTGGGACCCAAAACGTTGTTGAAGCAATCGCAGAGAGTAGCTTCAGCATGTCTCACACCCTTCCAAGGAGATACCAACTGGTGGGATGGCGGGTTGGTCAATGCTTATCCTACGAGGCCTTAAAAGCTTCGTGTCAAGGGCTTCCCTTTGTCATACTGGCTGTGTTTTGGTTGCTACTAGGTCCAACGTCACTCATAGCGGCTTTCGTGCCATTAGTACCCGCCGTGGTCATGTCGCTTGTGAGGGCACGCACTTACACAATCCACGTCCTGGACCACACCATCGAAGGTGTGGCCATAATATCTTTATGCAGCACTGCACCCGCCTTCCTACTAATTTTCATATACGAACTGGCAATAGTAAAAGACCCTCTACTCCGAAGCTTTTTCCAGCCTACGATTTGGCTCCATGGCATTCCGGTCTATTGTCTCATAATCCACTTCATTTCATCTCAAACCTGCCGTATTCGGACCGCGAAGCTCCTCGACATCCTCGGTCACCCACCAGTTCGGAAATGGGAGTTCGACACCTTAGCTGCTGCCGCCACATTCCAATGTCTTGTCTTGTGTCGTGGCATTTCCCTCCCTGTTAAAAGTATCGACGTGTTAACCCTCCTGGACACATTGGTTCCTGATCAAACGGATGTCTGGACGGTCTGGAAGACGAGAGTGGCCGACCGTATCACGCATGAGGTAGACATCTCCTTTGCACCAACCCTACCGTCATTCGGTGATCAACGCCAGAAACGTCTCAAGGAACTTCTCGATGAAGCTCAAATCGGATATGGGGTGTATACGCATTTCTACGATCGGCGTGTTCCCCTGCATTCTACGATCGCATTGTAAGCTTGTTTGTGGCATTCCGATTGCAGACGTTTCATTGCTGTTTGGCCCAAGAGATACATGCTATGCCTTGTTTTCAGTTTGTCTGATGTACTACCTTGTCTTCTGTATATTACTTTAGAGTCAATGCTTCGATCCTTAAGGCCTTATTCCTATGGCAGGACATCCGATCCCGCTCCGAGTCGGTCGTCTCAGGTCGGTGATTACCGGAGGCGGCGGTGATCCATTTCCTTAGTCTTCTACCCAGGCTGAGAACGCGAGGGCAAGAATTGACCTCGCGCATGCTGCCTGGATCGGCCCGGAGTCCAAGCAAATACGGCAACCCGCATCTGACACAGCCACTGAGAACCCAAGTCCAGACTCCCCCACCATCAGGCACGGCGAGCGGGCTCGATCGGGTCGTTCAAACATTTAAAACCCGACCAACTTCGTCGGCGGTCTCCCGCCGGTGCTTGAGCATACGACGGGCGCAGAGTCACAGATGCACGAGACACACAACCCCAATCTTGCCAGATATGTGGTACAAAGGTTTGCGTCATTCAGGTTTTCTCGCGACTTCCATTCATTCATCCTGTCTTAGCTCGGACGTGATATCTGACTTGCGAGTTAATGTACTCGAGGAGAATTCGACGAGAGTTATATGGTACAAAGTACGGCCTGTTTAACACTATTCTCCGCTCTAGTCTCACAAAGAGCAAGGAGCGCTTCCTCTCGGACCAAGAGATCATTGAACATATCGTTGTGGGTATTCTCCTGAATCTCTGCTCTTGAACCCGAAGACAGAACTAAACATTCGTCGTAGCACAATCAAACATCGACTATCTGTTGGACCATCCACCGACCGAAACAGGGATGGTACATTCGCATCCGATCCCCAGCTTTCCCCCCAGGGGTCTTTATCCCACTGCTACCAGTGGCCCGTTCCTCGCCAAATTTCACCGATGCGGCCTTGTCCCTTTCGTGTCGCACAAATGTGTATCCTTCTCCGTCGGCGTTTGCAGCAGCTGATAGTCACAAATCTTCGACTGACAGCCTGGCCTCAGATAGTACAGCCGTGCACTCCTACCCCCCTACCCCTCCCGTAGCGCCCATTGTCACCATACCTCCTTCACCGCCGTCAATTGACGCCAAACTCGACACGATCATATCAGTGCCCACCAGGATTTCGAAGTCAGCACCGAAAGTGACACCCACAAAGATTACACAATTCCTTCTTGCATCACATTCGTCTCCGCATGTGCCTGGTCCGCAGCCGGGCGAACAAAGATCCATCTTTACGCGTGCTCTTTCCCTCTTCCAGAACCATAAACCTTCTCACTCCGCTTCTTTCACGCTCTGTGCACTGGACAGACCAGGTAATGCATCGCAGGTGGCTGGCCCGTCCTCGCAACCACGACAACGACACTCACAACTGTTTCCCAAGATACCCTCACCACTTCTTACATTTCACGACAGAACGCCGATATTGACGGTTGGTTCGGTTACTGGGTTGCTAGAGATAGACCGTGCGGAAGAGAGAATGCTGGGTGTGGACACGAGCTTCTGGATCGCTGTTGCGTTGACATATCTAGAGTTTTTGGAGGAACGAGAGGTATGTTTGACTCGGTGTTTTGTCCTCCCATTACCGGACTGATGGGTCAAATGCAGAGTTATTTGGCTGCGCTAACAGACTAAATATTTGTGTTACTGTGATCAATACACTATGTACTTATCTATTTTCTTTGAACGAAGGGTTAGGCCTTCCACACGTGATTGACTTTGTCACACGTGATCGGGACAGGGTGGGCGGAGTTTGAAACACTGAGCTTTTTCGAACTACAACCTGTCAGCCAGCGACCAGCTACAACTTCGAGCATTCACAACATGGTATGTCGCGCTGCAGTTTTACAGCGACCACCCATGACATACTTACTTGTATGCGCGTGTCATAGTCCGTAACACCGGCTACCATGCGTCGTTTGATGCGCGAAATCTCAGAGCTAAAGAACAGTCCTCCAGAAGGGATCCGCATTGTCACAAGCGACGAGAATATCCTTGATGTTACCGGGACAATCGAGGGGCCTGGTAAGGCTACATATTTTTGCATTTCTTCACTCAAACTGAGTGTGTTTTTACCTGTGGCCAGAGGGTACGCCATATGCAGGAGGGTACTTCCGAGTACGATTCAAATTCACAGAAGAGTTCCCTGCGGCTCCTCCGAAATGTTTGTAGAATCAATTTGATCTCCTATCCTTTTTTGACGCGTCTTGCAGGCTGGTTTGCCACCAAGATTTTCCACCCGAACGTATCTTCTGCAGGTGAAATTTGTGTAAACACTCTGAAGAAAGATTGGAAGTCAAGCTACGGTATCGGTCACATTCTAGTGACCGTGAAATGTCTTCTCATTTACCCGAATCCTGAATCTGCACTCGATGAAGAAGCTGGGAAACTTTTGCTGGAAGACTATGAAAGCTACTTCTCGCGAGCAAAGCTCATCACGAGCGTGCACGCTACACCACGGACGAAGCCCCCGGAGTTCCAACCCGCAGGTGCAAATGATACGGAGACTAGCATTGCACTACCCACTGCTGCTCCAAGCGCACCAGAACCTGCCCAGGCGATTGCAATTCCATCGACCTCTTCAACGCGCAAATCTGTTCCGCCAATGCCACCTTCACAATCATTGCAGTCCTCTCCCGAAAACACGCTTCAGCCATCTCATTCATCGACATCTTGCTCGAGTAAGGATAGCAAAGAACGCGTGACGTCACCTTCCCCGCTGGGTACCGCAGATGCGAACGTAGGAACGCTTGGCACAGCCTCGAAAGCGGTGAAGAGGACGGCAGCACCGGGAACTGTCGGCGTGGAAAAGCGAAAGAAGGCTTTGAAGCGCCTATGACCATGGATAGTGCTGGACACATTCATTCCATGACTGTACTCTGAGAGTTTACTAGCTGTACCTACTGTTGTCGGAGTGTATGTAGTGTTTTCCGTTCATCTTGCGTCACAGACGTGACGCCGGCGTGACGACGGGAAGACGCGACAATTTTCGGATATAAAAGTCGGCTGTCAGAGCTACCAGCTGATCGAATCCCTTCCCATCCCGCTCTGTCATGTTGGCTCGTTCAAATCCCCTTAGACTGTCGGCAGCGCTGACGAAACGGGTGTGCTCGCGTTCGCTGAGTACTTTGCGCCTCGCGCCTCCTCCACGATGCGCGGTACCATCGTGCACAATTTTCCGACGGTTCTCAGCCGCACCGGCATTCCACACCGAAAGCCGAGACGACAGGCGAACCTCTCATGCACCTTCAGGAACATGTTACATCGCAAACGTTCCCTACCAGGTGACCGCCGAAGAACTTAAGGACGCATTCTCAGAGTTTGGGAAAGTCGCGTCCGTCAAACTACGTATGTTTCGCCTCGGAAAATGCAGCGTTTGGTGGCGCTGATCGTATATTGTCAGTCACCTCGGATGCTGGCCTGTCTCGAGGCGTTGGGTTCGTCCAGTTCGAGTCGGTCGCGGACGCTGTCGGTTTTGTCGAGGGGAATGAGGCGGACCCTATCTTTGTGCTAGACAGGCAACTCTACGTGGAGCACGCACAGAAGACGAAGAATGTATCGAGACCTGTCGAACCTTCCGATACGCTCATGGTGATGAAGTTCCAAGGGGAATCGGAAGCCGAGGTGCGGGTAATGTTTGGCAGCTATGCGGATAACATCTTGGCAGTGCGATTTAGTAAGTTGCGTGTCTTTTCCTTTGCTATGGTTGTTGAGAACTTGTCCTTTGCATAGACAAAAGGGAGGCCGACCAGCCGTCGAGAAAGGCTTTCATCCAGTTCCGTAATGTGAATATGGCGACGGAAGCCATGGACGCCTTCAGGAACCAGAACGAGAATACTCAAATCACATATGCTAGACAAAGACAACCCCCGGCCAACTCATACACTCTTACATCTAGACTATCACAACACCGGAGTCACTAGACGCGACATTAGTTCTGATTCGATTATGTAATGGCATCCACTCAATGTTCTCTTCTGTCAACTCAGCAGACAAAAATACAATATCCCCTTCGATTCCTGAGGGCGCTGGCAGAATGACGCAGTAAACTTGCAAGAGGAAGATGGTCGACGCAGGCCGGCCACCCTCGAAATGCTTTTATAAAGATGGTACGGATCGTTTCGAACCATCTTGCACGCACGACTCGGAGGAAGCTAGACATGCGGAGGAGCGCAGAGCCTCGACGACAGCAGCCACAGCGAGACCCCAGCAATAACCAACGTCGCAACGAAATCTTGCAGTAGGGAAGCAATCTTCGGGAAATATGTGGAGCAGCACGGTGAACAAGCTCCAAGTCCGAGCAATAAACACCAATCTTGGCTATTTTATTGCGCACCGTTTAAACTTGCTAGAAATGACCGAGAGCATCTTCCGAAGAGGTCTGGTGATCGACGACTCCAAGGAGTAAGCGCCAACTCGCGTCGTGCATACGAAATAGTAAACCCCTTTGGAACGCTTATCGAGACCACGGTGCCTTCTACACCACCGGCGGCATCAGGCATCGTATCTTTACAACTACAGATGCTCGGCACTGCTGAGGTATTTCTCAAACAACTGAAGGAGCGCGTGCGTCCCCCTGCATTGTCGCGGAACGTGGCCAGCGCAAGAATCGAGACATGAAGAACATCTTGGGTTCGAAGAACGTCAACAACACCCAACCTTTGATGACAATCACGGTGCTCCCCAACTTCGCAGACCGCGAAGGCGATGTCATTGACTTGGCCCGCGCAGTTTGGCCGTTCATGAGAGCTGACCTGTTCGACCATGAAAATGGTAAAGAAGACGCAGTGCAATGTAAGAAAATAGATTTATGATAGAGACCGCGGCAGTTCACGGTGTGGTTCTCATGCCCTTCACGACCTATTTCGCAGCTCCAGATCTGAATGTCACCAATAACTGTTAGAATCAACAGTCCTATACAATCTTAAATCTACGACCCCGCGTCGGAGGACCGCACGCGAACAAGATACAGATTCCTGATCGCATTGGTATCACCCTAGTTTACACCCATGTTGACCTGTCAGCAAGTTCATACGTCTTCGTGAAATCAATTTCGGCGCTTTCGCGAGGATAAATGAACGAACTTGTGGCACTCGTTTGATCCTCGGGAGAGCTATACTTTCTCGGACCAGTCTACAAGAACACACATGAATCAAGGAACGACCGAGTCTTAATGCAGGAACGCACCTCGCTCAGATCAACATCCACGTCCACGTCTGATTCCACCTGGGCCAGGATATGCACACGTGTTGGTTGGAAACCTGGTTGTCTTGATTGTGTATTCGGTGCCATGCTGTCCCAAACGATGGCCGTCAGGTTCGGGTCGGACTGACTTCTGAGAACGAGCCGGAAATTCAGGGACGCCAGCAAACAATTCGCATAGCTTCAGCTTTCTTAGCACTGATAACGATGGTCGAAATAATGACAACGCACAGTTTCGATATGGCATAAAACCTGGTCAGGTATCAGCGAGGACACTGTCAGCAATTTCTGGGAGACTTACACAGCAATATGATAATAGGTCGTCTGAAAAACGACTCCGAGGATCAGCTCTAGGAGCGCAGCTACAGTCGTTACGAGGCCTGTCTCGATGGACAACCTCGTTAACTTGGCTAGGGTGGATTTATTGCTTCTGAAGTAAGATTGGGATGGGCGGAGCTATGTAATGTCAGGGATGAGCCTGGAGAAAAGAGAGCACAAGCGCTGGCAGACGCACACTTAGTATCATGCAGATTGTGATCGCCAAATCACACACGACACTACTTCCAAGCCAGGTCTGCCAGATGTCTGGGTTCTAGACCGCCCGAAACAACAAACTGTGCACTCACCACGAGCCAAGGGGAGAGTTTGTATGATGGCTGGAGGGGTGAATTATTGGTAAAACTTTCATTTGAAGGGAAAAGCCCATCCTGTGGAAGTTCTAGCTAGACAGTGGTAATTACAAATAATCTTGACTCACCGTAAGAGCAAAATATATGATGCTGGCAAGTTGAAGTAGGGAGACCTGAAAATACAACTTAGCGTCCTCGAGTTATTCCCAACTCAGCAGATCCCATATATTACCATCATAATAGGAATTGGAAGCGGGTAGAATGTTCGAAGGGATGCTATCCTCCAACAAAAGAAACCATGAGTCAACGTGGTCACTTTTCAAAATCAGTCACCAAATGATCTGAGTCCGTCTGTTGCTCACCTAGTCCAGTCATTGGCGCTAAGACCAAGGCGGCGACGAATGTGGGTGAAATATTGAAATATTCTTGGGTTGATGACATCCAAAAACCAGCAAACACAGATATCGTCATCGATGTTTCTAGCAGAAGAACCACTATCACTAGGGGATATTCAGCTGCGGTCCCATAAGAAACAGCGGTAACAGTCACCCAATGCCTTGGTGGCTCTCCGGTCGTCTGTGAATCTCGTAAAATAGATGTCTGAAAAAAACAATTGAGTCCATAATTCATACGAGAATGCAAGACAATACACACAAGCTTGGACAGCCAAAGCTCCCATAAGGCCAAAGCAAAGAGTATATCCAATGACCTATATGTTGTGGAGTGTCAGAGCGAGCGCGAATGATAAGGCAAGTGTTAGGCACATACAAAGGGCCCATTACTGACGAAGTCAGGAAATGTAGACGAAGTAAGGAAGGATCACGATTAGCTGACTCACGTTGCGATCCCTGAGTCACTGAATGCCATAGGTCAAACGAAAAGTCGTGCTAGAACCCAGGAGTTACATACCTCATTGTCAGTATGTATTAAGCTCTTGAATGCACTCAGCTAGCTTGTGGTTTCAAGTTGGATTCGAGTCTTCGCAGATGGTCAGGCTTTTATGTACGGAGGGGTATCCGCGGGCCATGACGGCGGGAGGCTATGTTATCTGAAAATATATCGAACGTTTATCCCTTGCCACTTAGCTGCCGGTGACTCCGGCAAGTAGTACCAACCTGTAAAGTGGCTGGAATAGGTTCCATGTACAGCAACCTTCAAGTTCATGGGCCCCGAGGCCGCGGCGGAAAGGAGCTTGACGATCTTGGCCGCATGTGGTAACTCCGAGTCCACATGCTTGGGCACATGCAGGCTGAGGACCTGCCAATACGGGCGGACTATCATAGCTCCTCTAGAACCCCAGTGAATGGGAAGGAAGTTTACGCGGCACAGCAGTGATAATACAGCAGTATGGTCCCCAATATTGTAAATAGTAGTCTGAAACTATTCTTACCATTTACTGGGAGCGCTATCCTGCGATTCCTGTGGCATCTTCAATACCTGCCATCACTGCACAACTTAAAGTCGACGGATTACGAAGACCAGCAGGCCAGGGCGACCGACTACGAGCCCCTGTCACGGTGTCGACATTTACTAGTAGCGTCTTCATCCCGTCGTATCATGAGCCTCGCTACTTATGCCTTCGATTTGCCCAGCAATGCTACACCTCCTGCACCACCGGCAGCAGTGGAAGGAATCGTACTCGATCGTTGAGGACCGTATTCAGCTTTGAGGGACATATCGACTTCGAGTGCTGCCGGCTCAATGGCAGCCTATCCTCCGAGTATCACGATCAAACCATCAGCGAGTCCTACAACTTCGGAAGTTCCGAATGGGTCATTGTTGATCCAGGTCGAACGTTCGAGTGCCACAATGGCGTAAAGAGGGCCATGGAAGACATGGGACTTACGAGAAAGGCAGCCACCGGAAAAGTTTCCAGGAAAAGGATGCCTGTTACTGGGAATATAATAAGTTGCAGCCCCGTGACGACTACAACTATGGTAATCACCTAATGTATTGATGGCTTTTCGGTCATCTGTGAACCTAGTATAATAGATATCTAGGAAAGAGTGAGTGGATCATACACGCGCAAGAGGGAATATTCACGATACGCTGACTCACGCAGCGGTACCACTGGACGGTGTTGATAAGCAAAAGGTCATGCAGGAAGCCAGAGGTCGCGCACCTTATTATCAGTATCAGGACGGTACACTGAATGCACCCAGAAAGCTTTTGGTGGAATGAGCTGTTCGCACATTTGGTTTATATTCGCGGACTCTCCGTAGGTGGCGGGGTCATTTGAGTAGATGGAAGGCTATGTTTTTGGGAAATAAACTGACTTGGCATCGATCTTTCTATGGGCATCAAGTAGCGACTTGGATGAAGTGGTTGCCGTCAGTGATCAGTGCGAGGAAGTACGTACTTACGTTTCGAGAACCGAATGGGAAGACATAGCCTCGGGGCCAACTTTTGCCATCGGCGTTTATAGTACATGTGCTTCAACAGGCCTCTAATGGCAGCTGAGTAAGTAAGTTACTCCAGTTCAGCTTCATTGAAGAACTCGGGGGTTCCGAAGGAACTTGCGCTCGACAATATCTCACAACAGTCGGATAGAAGAATAGATCACAGATCCGTAGGACAAGACACTGGGAGATTCTAGGTGGTAACGAAACTATCACTGCCATGGTTGGTACGTGTACGGCGGGATCTATTACTTACGGTGAAACTGATACAGTACTAGTAGTACAATCTTCCCCAGTACGCTCCAGGTCGCTCAAGCGGTATGATGGGTCCCACTCAGACCAAGTTCCGAGCATACCGAATAGATTGACCACAGCCCCTTCCTCTTTTCCTTCCTACGGGCGCTGTCTTTCGCACTCTCGTTCTCGATGGCAGACGAAACCTTTACTCCACCTTTCGTTTTTACGTTCTCCAAGATGCTCCGTTTCCACGAGCCCCGACGCATCGTCCCTTTGGTCGCGAAATCCGAGGCAGCGTTCGTGGCCTTGGCGCTGCGCACGCTGGGGCGGCGCCGGTGCGAGGTGCCTCGCGTCACGGCACTCGGTGGTCGCCCCGTAAGTCTTCTCGACGCTGAAACCTGTCTCCGAACGTAAACCTTCCTCGGGATCTTCGACTCCAAGACCTCGCTGGCCCCCTCACGCGGTAACGCAGGTAACTTTTTCTCCTTTCGCGGGCTCTGGCGCAGCGCGTACCTGTCGTCGAATGGGGAGAGCAGTGCTTCTTCGTCATCGTCTACCCACTCGTCCGAATGCCCAGGATCCTCACGTGTGGAGATGTCATCGTCCGTCTGCGTTTCCGGGGAATAGTCCAGACAACTTTGGATCGCGTCGATGTTCGCCTGCCCCGGCCCATGTAGATCAAAGAGTCCTCGAAGACGTGGGGACACGAGGTGCAAGCGAGAGCGGATCGGTGTGTTGGTGGGGCAAACAGGGCTACGCGGTGACCCATCTGTGCTATTCGACCCCAAGATGAGGTACTCGAGTTCCTTCAGCGCTTGACGCTTGCGCTGGACACGTTCCTCGACGGTGGAGCAAAGGTTCTCCAGTTCCTTCAGTTGTTCGAGCAAAAGATCCGCAGTGGTGAGAATGTCGGGTTCTTGAGTTCTAATGTCTGATGTCGTCCTTGGTGCAGAAGATGCTATGGTCTTGATGGGCGATTCGAAAGGATTAACTTTGCAGCGAAATTCGGTAGGCATGGCGGGCTGATGACGTTGACGTGGGGGATCTAAACTTGCGACAGATAGGCGGCCAAGGCAGGTCAGCCGCCCGCCCTCTTCTTATATTTTCAGAGTTATGCCTCAGACTGGTCGTGTTACAAACACGACCGCTCATGCCGATCAACATTCGTTTAGCCTCGATTACGATCGGAGTATTGCCGAGCTCTGCAACTCGCATTTATCTGAAGGCAAAGCTATCGACTTGCGAATGCCTCGATCGTTCAAAGATGATCCACAATTTGGCGAACGATCATCTACTAGATATTATGATATAGATATGTTGCATCAGCGATTGCAATCTCATGCTTACAAGAACAAGTAATCGGTATTTCAGGCCACCAACCATTGTAACCCTCTTTCTTTCTAGTCACCTCTTCTTCGTGTTCCTTTCGCTTTATCTCCTCTTTCGCATCCCTATCCAGCTGGAATCCACAGAATTTGCGTATCCCGCGTGCGGTCCATTCATCCAAAAGGCCTTCCAGCACGTAAAACGTGGTAGCCCGAGTCGGTTATGTTCCTACCTGTACAAGTAACCCGATAGTATATCCCGGCCGACCGAGCAGGAAATGCACGAGCCCCATACCGTAGTGTCGCAGCAGCGTGCGTTGAACGATAAAACAAATTCGGGGTGAGTGTTGTTCGGATCACGATCCTCGATTGGACCGAAGTACAAGTATACCTCTCGACTATTCGTCAAAGTAACCAGGCATACCGGCTGCCATATGTTCCGATACGAAGTCCATCCTTGATCAGGAGTTGGCAAAGATGGGGATGGGGTAATGGGAATGCGATGGTAGATCTTGAATCCAACGGAGCAAGACCACTCGATTCCATACCATCGGATACAGCTGATGTCCACATCGATATACTTTGGTGCCGAGCCAGAGCGCCGGCTTCACAAGATTAGGAAACGGCGCATGAGCTCGGATGCTCGACATTGACAACGAGCACGCTTCAGACTCTTCGTCCCTCCCGACGTCATGGTTCATGATTGAACCGCATTTTTGGAGTATACAACTTGCCCCTCTTTTCGACTCTGGCATTGGCGTTGGAACGTTGAAAGTGTTCGGGGCCAGCTGCCCACTGTGCCTGCACATTGACAGGCCCCAGTGACCGAAGTAGCGCTCCCCCCCTTGGTACACCGTCAGTCCGAGGCTGATCGAGAGACGGGGGGGTATATCTGCAAACAGTTACTGTGATGCAAACAGTTACTGTGACCATCTTTGTCAACCTTGCAGCTTAGCATGCCCCCAATTTATGTCCCAGAGCGAGCTCCACAGAAGGGGTTACTTTGCACATACTTGCTGTCTCTGAACCGCCGAGGAGTCGCTGACTCGGACCTAATTGACGCCCACCCACATCATTAGTGCAACACAACACAGACCTACTCATATGAAACATCATGGAACGGTAGCAGTTCACTAGAGTTAGGCCCGGGCAACCCATTTGTCCCAGCGGGGAGTCGTTCGGCTGTTCATCCGTTTCTTCGTCCGTACAGGTCACCTCGCAGCTCATCCACACGAAGCAAACAGGATACGCACGGTCGCGGCGGGCTCCCACCTCTGTTCGAGAACCGTATCGGTGTTGTCACTCGGGGGCGTATCGATCGACCGTTAGCCTTCGAGAGAGCCACAATGATGGGGGCCCATTTATAGAAGGATCATCGCAGGTGGTGGGCGAACCGGAAATGCGGTCGTAGATCTTGTATCCGAGCGAGTAATACCACTCGGTCTCGTACATCTGATATGCACCGCGGTACCAGGACATGGGTGTGGATACTAAATAGACGTGGGAAATTGAGCAGTCTTGACCCTGTTCAGCCCGGCACGTTTTTTCGCTGAGAGCTGGTCGTGCGAGTGGAACGACGCCGACGACGACGACGATAGTGGCGACGTTGAACCCGGATGATACCTCGAAACTCTGCTCGCAGGCTGGAGACGACTTTGGTGTCGTACTCCCGGCAACGTCTTCCACGACCAGCTCGCCTTTACTCCACGCCGTCAAAGAAGGCCAATGCCCCCGCTGCGTTCGCCCAACTCCAGGTCCCCCCTCCGGACACTTTTCGCTTTACAACACAGAAGGACCCATTGGTAGAGGATGGCTTGTCTTTTGTCAACGACATGCGTGGATTCTTGCACCGTCGGGTCCCTTACACCATTCTACCCACCCCTCTCCCCGATCAGTCCAATTCGACCGCACTCAACACCTATTTCTTCCCGGACTCGCCGACCCAGGATCAGCTGGCGGTCATGGACGCGTGTCTATACAATCTGTACGACGTGCCTCGCGCAAAGCAAATTTTTGAGCGACTACGAAAATCCACCCCCGCTGAATCCCTCCTCGAGGCACGGATATACAACGCTTTTTTGGATGCCTATGTCGAAATGGCGTCTATAAAGGAGCCAAACGATAGAGCTCTGTGGGTCGAGGACGCATGGTCATTGTACGAGGCCATGGAAAACGGGTCGGAAAATATCCACCCGACCGCGCAGACCTATGCAATTATGCTTCTTGCCCGGTTACGGTGAGATGGATGCTCGTCTAACATGACTATGTTCTTACGTCTTGCCTGCAGACTCAGCTCCGACTCTGATGATTCGACTTCAGGGCCAAGTCCAGGAAAGCTGCTCAGTAGACTCACTGCGCGTGGAATATCCATTCAAGACGTTATTTCTGATCGCGTCTTTACCTCGTCTGAAGAGGCATCGGAAGTCATCCGGTTGCTGTCCAAGGCAGCAATAGAGATGAACATGACACGAGTCATAGCAGAACTAGGGCAAGTGGAAGCCATGGGGACTGGTTACTTGGATCCATTACACGACGTGCCAGAGGTGGCACCAGTCAAGAAACTTGCGGTCAGCCTGTATCTCGATATCGGTTACTTCCATTCTGATCGATCCTGTCACAGGCTGTATCCCAGGAGATTGTCGATGAAAATGGCGACGTTATTCGCTCATCCTCGGTAGAAGAGATCCCATTCAACTTGGACAACCTACGCAAGCATCTAGCTCAGGTTACCCTCGCTCGTCGCGTTCTTCCTGAAGATGTCGCGGCCCGTCAAAAATTGCTCGAAGCCTCTGTCTATGACGTCGCCGTGGAGAGGCTCAAGCACGAGGCCAAAGTCTTTGATGAGATAGGTTTGGGTCATGTGGATGTGGGTCTTCGACGCGCAGACCTTCAAAGATGGATGTGGGATTGGCACCAGAAGCTTCGCGTTCGCCTGGAGACCGAGATTGCAGACATCATTGCCACCGAGGCTAAGCAAACGCGAGGTATGTGCTGACTTGTGATGGCCAAAAACCAAAGCCAACACCATTTAGGAGATAAGTCTACTCGTCTGGGTCCATTCTTATCGCTCGTAAAGCCTGAAACGCTCTCTCTCATCACCATCCTCGAAGTGATGCGATTGAATAGCACCGGTGGTATCGCCGACGGTATGAAGCTTGCCCGCGCTCTCCTTACTGTTGGGCGTGCAGTCGAAAATGAGTACAAGGCTCAGATGTGCAAGCGCAACAACATCGCAGTACCATCGTTGCATCGCGTCGGTGACCACAGCTTCTTCACGGGCCTTGGTTACAGGGATCTACACGCACGACGGGTCACAGCGGCCAAGTATATTCAGGATAACGAGGAGTGGACGACGGAGTGGACGCAGCTGTTGCGCGTGCGGGTGGGAAGCATCCTTGTTGATTGTTT
>JBBPKY010000321.1:0-26543 GCA_038089495.1 Xerocomellus dryophilus
GATTGGTTTCGTCTTCCATGTTTTCATTTGCGCGGCACATTATGCATCTTCACCCACATTGCTACGGAACGGTATCTATTTTCATCTATCGAATGCATGTCCCCTGGAGGGTCTTGGACGGTCTAACTGACCATGTGGAACGAACAGGGAAAGAAGGTCTAATAGAGACATCTCCACTCACGAGTGGAACGGATCTTACGAGTTGTATGGATAGCTACTCTTGCGAAGAATGAAACGAAATGAAACGTCCATATGTCTGCGTGATTGCGAACCGAACGAAGGCTTGAAATGGACATGAGCTCGACAATTTAGTACATTCTCGCCAAAGGTGGACTTGCAGCGGATGTTTCAGACATCTAGTGCGACCAACTGCCAGCACTATTTTCTAGTCTAGTCCATACTGGGCGAATTTCGCACCTGCTTCCCGAGCATACGCGAAAAGAACTCGGGAAAAATATCTCTGCCAAGATTCCGTAAACCCGTTCTCGAAATCCTGGCATCGTTCCCTCCGAGTAGAACGCAACTTGAGATCGCTTTGGCTTCCTTTAGCCCATGCGCAGTTTCACCCCGTCTTCACGGCATGTGCATGCACGCTGAGACCGTGACGGGTTGACGACAAATCCGAACATGCATGCTATTCGTCTCGGCGAACAGCTGTCAACAAACGGCATCGGCCGCGACCCACCCGTTGGGGTAAGTTGTAAGTCATCGTACGACTGGCCCATAAGTATTTCAACTTTTAGTGCAGTCCATCATGATTCAGGTCGTCGGCAAAAGAACGGTTCGCCTTGACATACCCACGAAAGGCAACCGCCGTCAAAGCCATTCAAAGAGGGACCAACATGCGTCGGCGAGTCTATGTTTTACGTCTCGAGCGATCGTGACGGTCAGTCGGTGATCGAATGGAGAAAGTTGAAAGAGCGGGGCGTGCGCGTATCGCGTGCGTGAGACCTTTTTTCCCTTCCCTTCAAGTTGCGCGCTACTTATCCGAACACGAACCCGAAATTCGAATACTGTCCCTGCAGCCCCGGAACTTGTACATATGTTGTTCGGTCCATTCGGCCTCGCCGCTTGGCCAATAAAGGAAAGTGGAGACATTTCTTTGGGGTGGACGATTTAAAAACTTCTCGGTTGGACGACTCAGGTCCGGTTTATCCAGCCTCGCGGAATGCGACGAGACATACTGTACCTCGCCGCGTCTGTTAGGATCTCGACTCGTTATGCGAACAGGACTTAACAGCGATCGCCGCGTTCGCCGTCTGGCTGCCAGTGGCGCGGTCATCCCGGAGTGAACGATCGCCGAGTATGTGAAGAGAGCGAGGTTCTCCAATCTGCGTAAATTGACTGTCAGTCACTCAGGAGCCGTGCCCATGCTGGGACATTTATCGTGCGGTCGGGCTGGCAGTCATGACCATGGGTTATGTGTGTTTGATTTACGTCGAAAGGACCAGCCTGGTGCAGACATGTCCAAAGCTGTCTCTAACGAGTCGCTGGCCCCAGGAGACTCGCCGATCTGACATGTGGCTGCCCCAAAACAATTTTCTCGTTATGCGTGTGTTTTTTCTCCTCCTGTGTCCGATCCATCCGTCCCCTTGAACGTTCCAACAGATCCGGGAATGTAACGATACATAAGTACTTGTACGCCGGAGTCGTCTTCGATATCTCTGGTTTGGTAGCTCTCGGAGTCAGTCCGCTTACTCGTTAAAATTTTCTTACTCAATTCTTCGATCGTCGTCGACCCCCTGGTGCTAGGCGCCGTTCCGTTTCTGTGGTTATCGGTGAGACGGCATAACGACGTAACCTCAGCGGCGACATATGCGGAGACCTGGCACGCCCTTTGCGCGCGGGAGGCCAAGGTTTCATACACTTGGTTTATCCCTGGACGTACTCCCACACCCAAATCAAGGGTTTTTTCATCAGCCCTGCGGGGCTGCATCCTGCGAGGACGTGAAACCAAGGCGTGGTCAACCAAACAATTATAATTTGGTAACGATTTGATTGAATCGACCGTCGAAGAAGACCTGGACCCAAAGACTCCACTTGCGCGTGGCAATCGTTCGGTTTTTTGAGTACTTTCTACGCTTCGTCCGCACCGCAAGTCTTGTCTTCCGAAAACCTGTGGTCATGTATCCATTCTTTGTCTACACTCCACACGGGACGTCGAGTCGAGTTCCGGTATCGGACCTTCGTTATCCCCCGGACCCCCGCGTGTTCCATACCAGCCGATATCATATCTAACCGAACGCTTCACCTCGTGTATAATGCAATCGCTCATTTCCCCCTCATCTTCTGAATGTTCCACGGCTTCACCGGTAACTTGCTCCCGTACGGCTACCTGCTTGTCGTTGTACCTGACCTGCATCGCACTGCGGAACCTTTGCTTCATTGCCGTCGACGTCGTCATCGTGACCTGTGCGCTTCGTACAATCTCCACGTTCGCTTCATTCCCGCGCACGGACGAGAAAGCTGTTGCCTCGCGGATCCCGCATGGTCATTATCTACCGTCCCGGCGCGAACGCCGACACTGCTGGCCCTGCGGGGGCTGTGGCTGCTTCTGTGGTCCCTGTCCTCCCCCCTTGAAGCTGTTCGCGCTATAGAGTCCAAGAACCAACCTGCGCCGGGAAGGCCGGACATTCTGTGTTTCCAGTGAGACGGTTCTCTACATGCGTTTTCATCGACGCCTCGAAGGTTCTCGAGGGCTTTGCAAAGCCTGCTTTAGTCTGTGGGCTACCCTGGTTCGATACCAGCCACGGGGCGATGTTTTTTTTCCTTCGACCTCCACATCGACTTCCGATCGTTGCCTCTCATCTGATCGAACATAATACTGTACAGTGCGTTCCTGTGACGTATGAACACGGCGCGCCCCATCTATCCACGCTAACCCTGTATATTCATTTCTCTCCGCCTCCGCCTCAACCCCGCTTTCACACCCGAGCTTCCCTATGACGAAGTATAGGTGGTCATGGTCATGACGAGGTTTCATAACGCTTGGTTCATTCTCCTAACGCTATCTCCCGGCACCCGGCGAGTTCCCTCGCTGTAATCACCTCGAGGACGCCGCGTTCTTGCCTTTTGGAGGTCCCATGAACGTCCGTAGGCGCAGCGCCTGGAACCGGACGAGATGTGGGTTCGAGGGTTGATGGTTCGAACGCCGAGCGGATTAGGCTAGGGGATCGCACAGCACGCACAGTCCTTCTATAACGCCAGGATGTCTGCAGTTTTCATGGTGTGGCGAGCGATCGAGGACTGATCGTGGGGCGTTACAGGTAACAGGATCTGCTTTTCCACTCGTACGGCGCTCCGGCGCTCCGGCGCTCCGGCGTAGCCCATTCATGAATGGTGGGTGGAGGGTCATTACCAGTTCATTAGCGTAACATGGGCATGTATGGTCCATATTCTCTACTCAAGCTTGTCGATATTCAAAGTGATCGTGCACCACAGCTTGGAAGAAGCTTGGAAGAAGCCGGCTTGGTTCATCTGTGCTATGCCTGTAGACGAGCTGGCTGTATGTCCTGTGCGGTTAGGCTCCACCCTCTTAAGCCTAGCAAGCAGGCGCAGTCAGGCTTCCCGAGACGAATGACATCAGTGCTGAGACGTATCGATCTGAGTAGCCGACGACGGATGAATCGATGACGTCGAGTCGATGCATTTGTATAGTAATACGGTATGCTTATGACGTCTTGCCGTCATGACATCAGATCAAATCAAATCGATATCTGATAAACGCCGCTCTGTAACCGACTAGTTCTTGTGACCTATGAGTGGTTCTGGTTCGTGCGGGGCGTCCATCAGAAATCTAGCCTGCGTTCAAGCGGGCTGGTCGTTTACGAGATAGGGGCTTTCTTACCTTACCCCGCTTGATGACCATAATCTGGGACGATTAATGTACGCGTCTTTGCTTTTTCTACGTATCCATATACTTGACTCGTACGACAAGGGGACAAAGGGAAATGGAATATGGGGATATCATGTTGAGTAAATGTGCCATCCATATATGCACGTATATGGTATCGCGTTCGATGGAGATGAAAAAAAACTGGTACTCGCGTCCGACGATGATTGCGTATATCACCACGATTCCCCTATCTTCACCAAATAGATAACCGCATGACGGCAACTTCGCCGTCGCGCCATATGGGACAGGAACGAATCAGTGCTTGATCCAGAAACGCACGGGTGGAAACTGTTTATTTGCCGGTGTCGAACAAACAGTCCAGCGTCGCGGGCAGGAACGCCCAAGGCTGAGTCTGTAGGCTGAGGTTATGTCAATCGTATTCACCTCCCCGTTCATTTCATTTTGGGTTTGTGGGCGATAAGATGGGCCACATCTCATCCCAATGACCGAGTTCCCCAAGGAATCATTAAACCAGGGGCACGGCATCCTCGGAAGGTGGTAAGGCGGGCGTTCGAAATGGGTACATAATTTCGAACGGTTTGAGAGCGATTCAGAAGGTCGTTTTGATTCCATGAACCAACGCGTCGCGCGCGAGGGCCCCTGAGGCGAGCGCGGCTGGTATATGACTCGATCCCACCGCACATAGGATGAGGGGCACTCCGCGGTGTATATTCGGTTGAGTAAGCAGTTTTTCGTCATCTGAGCACACACTCAGCCTTGTCTTGTCAAGAGCGGAATCGGACGCAACGTGCGATGCGGACAGATTTGTCATGGATTTCGTGTCATGGGACCTTGATGAGATTAGCTACGCTATCTCGAGGTCACATTACGACGTTACCGCAGATCATTTTGCGAGTCGCTCTACTGACTAGTACGGAAAACGAAGTGGTTCCACACATTGACCACTCTTTGATGCGCTTAGAGGCTGCCAGTCGATGCGAGATCAAGTTAGACGCCGGGTGTTGGCTGTCAGATGTGGTTGAACCAGCACAGAAGAAAAACTCATGGATCCATGCATGGAGTCCGGCGTTCGCGCATGGTCACCGGTCACCTGCCAACTCGTGCCGCTCATTGCACGATTGATGGCGTTCCTGCCCACGGTGTGACAGAGCCGTTGCAACAAGGCGAGTCATTACACCCATTTAGGAGGGGAGCAACGAAGAGCTGACTGAGGATCGCTTTATAAACCAAGGGTTCACGTGAGTTTTTCCATCGTCGAAGGACGGACGAAGCCGGAATAGGGTTACTACATGCAATGTCCTCCGACGTCGGACGCGGCACCCGTAAGCCGGCAGATCTTTGGATGAGAACGCTACACACCCAAGACCCAGGGCCTGGAGATGTTATATATTCCGCACTTTCTCTTTCGGCCCGCATTCCGTTTCTACTGTGACCCCATCGTCGAAAGGTCCAACGTCTCCCCTCGGAGCTGAACACGCTCGACACAGAGAAGAGACCCGGCTTCAAGTTGCGCACATATGGCTACGACGACACAGAACGACGTCCCTGTCGAAAAGGCACGACCGGGCGCATCGTGGAAAGACAGGGAAGAACATGTCTTGCCCAAGAACCGGTTGAGTGTCGTGTTCTTTGGCCTGATGTGCACCATGTTCTTGGCGGCTCTGGACCAGGTGAGTCCGAAAGCAGTCATATCGTTCTTTGGCGACTTCTGAACGGTGGTTATGACAGACGATCGTTGCCACTGCACTCCCGACGATCGTGGCCAAGCTCGGAGGCGGAAATAGCTATAGCTGGGTGGGCAGGTACGTTGTGTCGTGCCCGCGTCGTGTGCTATTTGTTCAACGCGGGATCGTTCCAGTGCGTACATGCTTGCTGCAGGCGCCTTTGGCCCCCTGTACGGAAAGCTGTCAGACATGTTCGGTAAGCTTCATACCACATCCCGCTCACCCCGCGGACTTAAACTCCCCTGACCCACAGGGCGCAAGCCAATTCTTTACTCGTCCATACTCATCTTTTTGGTATGTGCTCCGGCTTCGTTAGTCCTTTAGGTGCTCAGACATGCCCGTTCACAGTTTGGTTCTGCAATGTGCGGAGCTGCGCAGAATATGACTTGGTTGATCGTGTGCAGAGCTATCCAGGGCATCGGAGGCGGTGGAATCATGCAGCTCGTGGTCATTACTATTTCTGACATTGTGCCATTGAAAGAGTGCGTCATGGAGTTTTGACCTCCCCTATTTCACTGACGGCCATTAGTCGAGGTCGGTACGGTGGGCTCATCGGTGCCACGTATGGTGTTGCAAGGTAAGATCTCCTGTCCTAACCCTGGTATGTCCGCTCATAAACTATTTCGACAGCGTCGTAGGGCCGCTTCTCGGGGGTGTGAGTTTTGTGCCTTTTGTCCATTCTGTTGTCTGCTCACACGTTATGAAGGTATTTGCACAACACGTGTCTTGGAGATGGTGTTTCTTTATCAACCTGTATGCTGACCTCGTTCGTCCGGATGCCTGTCTTTCGCGCACTGACAGTCGTCCCCAGGCCCACTGGCGGTGTTGCAGCAGCTCTTCTCTTCTCTTTCCTCAACCTTAACCCCCATCCAAAACGCCCGATCCGGGACCAACTTGCCGAACTTGATTTTATTGGACTCGTTTGTTTCGTCGCAGGCGTTGTCTGCTTGCTTATCGGCTTTGACTTTAGTCAGACAACATGTGAGTGTGAAATCTGACCGCCGAGGTGTTGCGAAGAAGGCTAATGATCCGGTGTTCCAAGGGTCGGACGCAAAGACGATCGCTCCGCTTGTTATTGGAATGGTTTTGCTCATTGCCGGTGGTATCAATGAAATGTTCACGAAGCGCTCCGCAATTATCCCTGCACGTTTGTTCAAGGTGAGCAGCCATGCTGGCTTATCTACAATATACTTAACAAGACGTCAAAGACTCGCACCACTGGCATCATCCTCGTCACTGTTTTCCTTCATGCTATCATCTTCTTCGGAGCTTCATAGTGAGTGATGAAACTCGAACACCACGACTTTCAACTGAATTTAACACCTAGTTACCTGCCCTTGTTTTACCAAGGTCGGTCTTGCTTTATATTATACGAGCACGAGAATTGACTTTTCCTAGTGCTCGGGGCATCGGCCACTGGTGCTGGAGTCAAGTATGCATTATACTCTTCCCTGTCTTTCTGTTGGCTGACGCTGTGTCCACAGGATGCTCACTTTCTCACTCGGGACTTCCTGCATAGCTATTGTTTCCGGATTGGTCATGTCGAAGACAGGAAGATATCGTCCGATTATATGGGTGGCATACGTCCTGATGACGCTCGGCATGGGTCTCATGATCATGCTGGATTATACATCAAGCCTGCATGTATTTCCCATTACGAGCCCTTGTCGTCATGCTTACCCAACCTATAGTGCCAGACAAGAGGTTTTCCCTCTCATCGCATCCCTTGGAATAGGTTGTCTTTTCCAGGTACCGCTAGTGGCTCTCCAAGCGGCGATGCCCATAAAGGACATGGCTACCGCCTCAGGTGGTTTCATGTTCATTCGGTAAGCTCGTTATAGCGCCAGATCGCTAAACTCTGCTAAAGCATCGTCATTTTCAGTACCGTCGGAGGTGCTGTCGGAATTGCTATCGGCGAGGCTATCATTGCAAGCGTCCTTCCTCAGAAGCTTGCCAGCATCCCCAATTACGCCAGCCTCGGTCTTGGTACTTCGGCGGCTGAACTCAACGACAGCGTTAGCATGGTCCATTTAATTCCTGTGAGAAGCGGTACTTCGTTCTCTGGTTGAATTGGTGCTAACATACGACAATGGAATTAGGATGTAGCCCTTCGCAATGCTGTGTTGCACGCATGGTCGGAAGCGATTGGCACGATATGGATAATGTCAACTCCCATATCTGGTTTTGCGCTGATTCTGACATTGTTCTTGCGCGAGTATTCGCTGGATCGCAAGATCGTGCGGGGTGGCGAAGCCGAGACACCTGGAGATCCTGAGAAAGGCACAGTGCCGAACGGCGAAGGAGATCTCCAAGGGCCGAAACCTTTGGATGACGACCCTGATATGACCCCAACGAACACCGTTGCGCATCCCGAGGAGCCAGGAACGGAGAAGGAGAAAGCGGAGGCATAACGCCGCATACGGACATCACGATCATGACACGCGCGCATAGATTCCAGCAACCCATAGATATCCCTTAATAGTGCAAGGACGGTTGTAATATTGACACATTGGTAACTTGGCAAGGCATGTAGTATACCCTCTGTCACGTCTTTTTCGGGTACAGTTTTTGAATGATGAATTATCGAGTCGACTATCTACCTGAATATGTGTCCGACGGCAGAAATCTTGCTGTCTTGTCCATGGTGGCCGTGGCGTGGGGCTCGGGTGCTCGGTAGACCGTCTGTGCTTTGGGTTGCCTCGGTACGCCGTCTGTTGTGCATTGTCCGCCTGTCTCGTCTTCACGAGGCTGACGCCTCCTGTCCCGCAGCCCTCGCGCTAGCTTTCTCGCCCTCTCTACCCGTCTCCTCGACTCCTCCCTGGCTTCTTGTTTCGCGTTCGCCACACTTCCGTTGCACGTTCCGGGGGTGCAGTGTATGCCAGCAGCCACTCGTGGCGCTGCGTCATTCTGAAATGGGGTTGGTGCTGAGTTAGGTAGTCGAAATAGAAGCCGTCGCCAAATGTAGGATTCGCGCGAAAGAGTCGGAAAGACGAATCCGGGATGCAGCTGCGACAAGCGCCGAGACTCCATAGATGTTTCTGGAGGTCTCAACACAAAGATGAGTCCGCCATCCCCGATGAAGTTTCTCACGACTGCCAGGGGTTTGTTTGTAGACCCTTCTGGTCGCTTTAATCCTGTACTATCTGCCCGCAGTCCTTGCATGTCATAGCAGGCCATAGCGCCATTGTTGCTTGTCGTTTCGCTGTTGTTGAAACTATGCGTCCGTAACTCACACCAATGCTACATCTATGTCGAGGCTTTTCTCTCAAGAGAACGACCCCTTGCTTCGTTCTCCTGTAGCGTGCTCGTCTGTTTGCAGGATGGCGGCGAATCTGGCGGCGATTGCTATCTTTTTAGCTGACTCTGTCATCAATAGCTCAGTGAGTCCAAAATCACGTTCCTCGGAGTGACCTTCCAGTTATCCTGTAAATCAGCCGAGGCGCCAACCATGGGCACTCGAGGAATACTACTATATGCTCTACTCGCAGATCCCCACCTCCCATCTTTGTTGACCCAGCGACACCACACTCTCACTGCCATCATTGGTCACTTGGGCGCTTGTACTCCGGGTATCATTTTCAAGTCATGTATGACAGTTCATGCGGCAGTGGGCGCAGTCGTCAAACATGTATGTATATTGTCACGGCTATTCAACTAGCATTCCAGTTGTCATTGTCAACAGCCGCATTCGACCCCTCGCGCCTAAATCTGACATCGATGTCAACGAGGTAGCGCTGTCGTTATGGTGGGACAAATCCGGGTTGCACCAGCGGCTAGGAGAAAAACTGCCTATGAAACAAAGATGCACAGCAAAACCCGCTCGAAACAAGGGTGTCAATGCTACTGATCCAACACCCCCCCCCGTGATGTTACTAACTTTAGGCGCAGCGGGTTAGAAGCTGTTGGAGGCTGTTGTCGATGCCAGCTGGATAGACCCTATTGGAAAGTGATCGTATGATACAGAACTGCCTCGGATCTCAGTAGCGACGCCACTGCCCCGAGGCCCCCAAGGCCCCCCTATAACATCGTTCGATTTCATCAGACGACCATGACCCCCCGAGATCATGCCATCAAAGTCCTCGCATCAAGAACTTGCTGTAGAGCCGAAGGAGCCAGGTTTGTCCTGGAAGCAGGACGAGGAACATGTGCTTCCCAAGAACAGGCTAGGCATCGTTAGCTTCGCTTTGGTATGTACGATGTTCCTTGGAGTGCTGGATCAGGTGAGTCGGGCTTCCTTGCTATAGGGTGGGCCTGACGAGGAGACTGTAAGACTATCGTCGCAACTGCACTCCCCACTATCGTAGCCCATCTTCAGGGAGGCAATAACTACAGTTGGGTTGGAAGGTATAGCGCCATTTCATTGTCACACCGTTGGGTTAACACAAATTGCGCCAGTGCATACATGCTTTCAGGCGGCGCATTCGGTCCCCTCTATGGAAAACTGTCCAACATGTTTGGTGGGTGTTCTTCACAGACGACACATGCAGACGACGTTCCTTATCCATGCACTAGGACGAAAAACACTCCTGTATTCAAATATAGCCCTGTTCTTGGTCTGTTTTTCTAATTGGAATGTGCGGCGTTCCACTCATTAACGTCGCATCAGCTAGGATCAGCGCTCTGCGGGGCTGCGCAAAACATGACGTGGTTGATCGTCTGCAGAGCATTTCAAGGGATCGGCGGCGGCGGCGTCATGCAGCTCTCGATGATCACTATTTCGGATATCGTTCCGTTGAAAGAGTACGCTTACAGTGATCGCTTCCCGACTCAACTGACAATCTTGTAGCCGAGGGCGTTATGGTGGATTAATTGGCGCTACGTATGGCATTGCAAGGTAGTCCTTTCGCATGATTCGAGCTCCAACTCCTCTAACTCTGTTCTGGATAGTTTGACTGGGCCACTCGTTGGTGGAGTAAGTCCATATTTTTGTTTTCGAAATGTCCACGACGGCTACATCGATCAAGGCTCTAGCAGAACATGTTTCGTGGAGATGGTGTTTTTACATCAACTTGTGCGTGCTTAATACAACGGCAAGGCTTGGTTCAGCGCTTCTGATCGCTAGTTCCAGGCCTGTCGGTGGCATTGCAGCTATGCTACTACTTGTCTTCCTCAATGTTCATCCATCTCCGAAACGCCCACTTCGTGACCATGTTGCCGAGCTAGATTTTATCGGGCTGTTCAGTCTTGTTGCAGGGGTCGTTTTCCTCCTCATAGGACTCAATTTCGGCGAAGAAAACTGTTAGTGTCCTGCGCTGCTGTGTTCGTCGGGTTGACCGATTGAATTCTTGGCCTTTTGAAGGGTCAGAACCCTGGACAATTGGCCCGCTCGTCGTGGGTGCGACTCTACTCGTCGTCGGCGGGGTCAACGAAGCGTTCACAAAACGTGCGGCTATCCTTCCGCCTCGTTTATTCAAGGTGAATATCAACACCAGACGTTGCGCGCTGTTCTGACGGTGTTACAAAGACACGAACCACTGGATGCCTTCTGGCAACTTCATTTCTCCATGGCTCCGTTTACTTCGCAACAGTGTTGTGAGCACAGATGACCTGATCCGAGTCTCGGTGTCATAGCGCTGATTCGAATCTTAGTTATCTTCCCTTGTTTTACCAAGGTTTTTACTTTCCGATTTTGTCGTTCGGGAACAACTGATTGACATTTCTCTAGTGCTTGGTTCTTCGGCTACTGGTGCAGGAGTAAAGTACTTATTTTCCTTGCACTCGTATTTCTGGTGTGCTCACCCTTGGCGTTAGAACGCTTTCGTATACCCTAGTGTCTTCCACGTTCTGCGTCGCTTCTGGATTCATTGTCTCGAAGATGGGAAAAAACCTCCCAGCGATTTGGTTTGGGAGTACGTTGATAACCGTAGGCACAGGTCTTCTCATACTGCTGGACTACAACTCGAGCATGTGTGTTTGTTCCGCTTGATGAGTTGCATTACGACGCTTATTAGTTCAAAGTGCCGAACAAGAGGTTTATCCTCTGGTTGCAGCGATCGGTGCAGGCTTTCTATTCCAGAACCCGATAGTGGCACTTCAAGCAGCAATGCCTCTGAAGGACATGGCTACTGCGACGAGCGGTTTCTTGTTCCTTCGGTAAGCGAAAATATCTTATCTGTTCAGTTTGACAAAAACGACTGAGGTCCGCAGCATGCTGGGTGGCGCGGTAGGACTTGCCATCGGTGAGGCTATTATCGCCAGCGTGCTTCCCCGGAAACTCGCGGCCATCCCGAACATCGCAAGTCTTGGACTTGGTGACAATATCACAGAGCTCAACGACAGCATTAGCATGATCCACCTGATTCCTGTGTGTCGTCGTTACGTGTCCGTCCCTTGAGGTCGTTGGCTAAAAACACTGAACTCACAGGACGTCACCCTTCGTAATGCAGTACTACACGCGTGGGCGCGTTCGATTGCAACAGTATGGATGGTGATCACGGCATTTGCTGGGGTCGCTCTCATCTTGACGTTGTTCTTGCGGGAGTACTCGGTGGACCGCAAGACGGTGTACAGTGTTGACGTCAAGAATCACGAGAAAAATGCGTCGACAGGAGAAGGATCACAAGAGTCGGACAATAAGCCCGCGTGATATGGTCCACGACGATATCTGGTTTGTGCGTTCAATATGTCTGTATACGTGTACCCTTGCCATGTACAAGTTTTTTTTGAAGATGTTTTATTACTATTATGCTTGTATTATGCCGCTCCTCAACGGCAAAACATCTCTTGCCCAGAGGATATGATTGTAGTAATGCCAAGATTCAGTTCCCAAGTCACACCCATTGGTCCGAAGGGTACTGAATAGGTCAGTGCGGGACTAGATGGCTCTTCCGAACGCACCTCCACTGCTTGTCCGGCGGCGGTGGTGGGTGCACCAATGAAGCCTTGCCGACCAGTATTGGATTGCTTCCCTTGACCCAAATGTGATTGTAGGGGCTTGTAATCCTATTTAGGAAAGAGATTCACGGGAGTACGCAAGCCAAGTACGGTAAGCTGTTGAGCTGACACCGACTTTTATAAGTTACGCAGTCCACGACGGCCCCCCAAATCTCTGTGCAGCTACCTTCGCCTGCACCTTGACGAGCGGGGTGAGTTGGAGATGGCAAAATCCTTTGCGCAGTATGCCTCGCAATTTTTGTTGCAGCAACCAGAGTCAAGTCTGTCTTCCTCACAGCCTCTCTTCTTTTCGTTCACAACCGACGAGGGGTCTCGTGCAGGCAGCGACCACAACAACGAGCTCGACGACCTTGACGATCCTCATCTACGTGCAAGTCATATGGGCGGGATGTCCAGCAGAGGTGATCATAGGAGTCGAATTCATGAAATAGACGAGGATCCGTATCTCCGTCTTGACGAGGAAGATATGCCACCAGGAGCCTCTCGTCACATCTCTCAATCGATACCATTGATGGCGTCTGACTACGGCCAGGCCGAATCACAAGAGTTTCCAAAGGGCTGGCTGGCTCATCAGGCATCACCCCCTCGGCGTCTCCGTGCCTCTTCACCCTCCCCTTCACGGTCATCCCTCGGTTCCCCGGGTCCCATTGCGGGTCCATCGCACCGACCCATACACCCTTCCTTGCGCTCGCGGTCGCCTCCCCCCCCTCCACCTCCTCGTACTCGAGAACCCATGTCCTTGTCTCTGACAGAATCGCTGCTACCGAGAGACGGTACCTCTCGCCCGATTGACGTATTCTCGCTACCAGACCCTCGTCATATATCGCGCGCCCGTCGGAAGTTCAATGATTCGCACTGGACTATTCTATGGTGCACTGGTGTCACAATATGTTTTTTCTTCTCCATCTTGCTCATGTTCATTGCTCGCCTGCCAAACAAAATAAGGGGTCCTTTGCCATACCTCACTCTACTGCATACAGTACCGTTACTCACCATCCTGACGTTCGTAAGCGCCGCCGTTGCTTATGCACACATCTTCCTCTTGCGGATATTCGTCAAACCCGTTATGGTCGTCACCTCAGTATTTATACCAGTCACGCTCTTCATTTCTGCAGTATGGGCCTTTGTTGGCAGTTTTATGTGGGACGGTGATCAGGAGCCAACCTGGGGCGAGACTGTTGGGTAAGTCATATTCGATATCTCATCGTCTCGAAGCCACAACTAATTTAAAACATAGATTACGCTTGTTTTCCATCGTTCCTCTCGTCTTGTCAATACTTACTGCTCGGCGTCTAATCGACCTTCCTCGGAGGATCCATTCCGCATCGTCCATCCTTGACCTCACGTCGCAACTTTTGATGTCCAATCCTTTTCTCCTGGCACTTTCTCCCGCCATTCTCCTCATAATATTGGTTGCCTCGATCCCTTTTGTCACACTCATTTTCCGTCTCCTGTTGATGGGCTACTTTGTGCAAGACCAGTCAGAATGGCGTATCGAGGAATGGGCGGATTGGGCAATCGTTTGCGCCGTTGGGGTGTGGCTCTGGAGTTGGGGTGTTGCGCGAGGTATTTTACGCACTACTTGTGCGGGAGTGATTGGTGCATGGTATTATGCAGAGTGAGTGTGTGCGTTGTTAAGCTCCTTTCGTTTCCTCACTTGCCCTGTTCTTCAGTCCGAGCCAACCCCCTCCACTTCCAACGGACACGCACATTATTCACGCTGCTATCCTTCGGTCCACTTACCCATCTCTGGGGTCGATCGCCTTGAGTGCTCTCATCATGGCTGGCATTCGTATGCTCACGCTTTTGACTGTCGCATTGCGCCTCCTGCCTTCATACTTCCCGCTTGCTCTTCGGCCCTGGCTTCAACCACTCACGGTTGGTGCTGGTATGGCAGTAGGCTATTTGGAGAGCGTGACCACGTCGTTTAGCAAGTATGCTCTCGTGTACACTGGGCTTACCGGTGATCCCTTCCTACCGAGTGCAAGACGAGCACGTGCCCTCACAGCAGCTGTAGAGTCCGCAGGAGCAGGGCGCTTCAGACGGAAGTTCAGGTCTGAGCGTACGCCAATTCAACTCGTTTAATGCCCCGACCGTCAAGAACTGATTTATTTTCTAGCGCAACTCACGATGCTCACGTACACACCCTTGACGCTTACGTTTCCGTTTGCGCTGATGACCTATCTGTTCGTCGCCCACACCTTGAACGCTCCGAACTCTGCCTTGGGGGCTGCTGTGTTGGCTGGTGGCGTAACGGCGCTCGTTGGTTTGTTCTGTGTTGGTCTTGTGGAAGACACGTAAGCCTTCCATGCTGTCTCTCCGACGCGTTGATGACCATGCTCCAGTGCGGATGTCCTGTACCTCTGCTACTGCATTGACAAGGACGAGGGCAAGAAACGGAGGGAAGAAGTCTTCGCGGCGGTGCGATAAATCTTATTCGATTATGTATCTTTCATCCTGATTCTCCTGCTATAGTTTGAGTACGATCTCCAGCCCAAGCCCCAGAGTAGTGCAACGCCACCACGTCCTCAGCCAGTTGCACAAACACTGCCACAATACAGCACTCCAGCCGAAACTCGGCCTTCGCCTATGTCCCCTCCGCATGCCATACTTCTTCCCCAGTCCCCGCAGCATAACGCTTCTCCACGGACACGCGCCATTCAGCCAATTGTACCTCCAGAGCCAATACAGCCACTTCCACTGGCGACGCCGGACACGGATATCGATCCGTTTGAACATGAACCATATGTGCCTGAGGAACGTCACCAACCGGAACTGCACCCAGCAACACCCTATAGCCTCTCTCCTGAGATAGAGCCCTCAGTTCACGCTGATCATGAAGAGGATGACGAAGATGCAAACGAAGAGTCACAGTTGTTCCCTGGCTCTGGGTTGTTCTGAGCATTGGGGAACCGTTGGGGGCTTGTGTTCTTTGTGCCAGGGCTTCGGAGACAGCAGCCTTCAAGCTACATAATTGGTGACCGTGCTAGACTCCATGATATAATTCTGGTCTTTTTTTTTTCTTGTTGTATCTACTGTATATTCAGACCCACATATATACTCTTCTTTCGCGGTGGTCAACGCCGGAGAAACCTCGGGAGTGTCACGCTTGTCACGGGTTACTTGTTCACCCCAAGCCGATGCGTCCAATTTTGCATTGACATGTCATTACTTTCCTTTGCTCGAACGACACTCCGGAGAACGTTTTCTCTTCAGTTGGCACGCGGACACGCGTCGGCGTCGAGCAGCAACACTAGTTCGAGCCAACCGCCCAAACCCGCGTCGTCCGATGCCACTCAAAGTACGTCCTCGACCCACACGCTCGGACGTGTTGGACAATCGTCTTGATCGCTCACCGTCCAACCCCTCGCAAGACGTCGTGTCGTCATGTCCAGCCGGCACCGTACTGACAGGGCTCAACTATTTAAAGGGCGAACCGCCCATGCTTGCAAAACCGGACGAGGAATACCCCGCGTGGCTTTGGGATCTCACGAAACCCAAGGTGCTCGCGGACGATGGGCCAGGTGGAAAGGCGGAGAAACGGCGCTTGAGGCTGCTGCACCGCCAAACGCTCAAGGACAGCAACCTGTTCAAAGCCAAGTGATCGACCGGCCGTCGTTGCACCTCGTCTCGCGACATTCTTTTGTGAGTCCGACTCGAAATTGCCTCACCACCCGCGTCCGCACGCTGACGGTGCGCGTCGTAGGTAGTCATCGCTAGATAATCTAATGCATTCATCGTCTGGGCGTTTGGATGCGACGCAAAACGGGGCGACGTCGACTATGCCTATGCCTCTTCGACCGATTCGTCAGACGCCCCTTCGACTTCTTTTCTCATTTTCGGTACGCTCACGTACGGCGTCCTGTCGTTGATCCATCTCCCCATCAACCAATCCACGCGACAAAGTCCCGATGCAGTCGCGGACGCTAACAGTGGTGCGCCTGCGAGGCCGTTGCCGTTGTTCCATGCCACACGGTGGACACCTATCTCTGGCGGCCATACGCCGGTGTTGGTGCTGCGCCCCTTTGTTTCTGAGTCTTTATTCTTTTCCGGGGTCTTGCCTTTGGCGTTGATCGTCCTTTCTTGCATTTCCTGAGGGCTCGGGTCAGTATGGATGACATATAAGACGCTGTGGATTGACCTGTGGAAGAAAGTGTTCGAGCATGCGGAACTCGCCAGTTTTGCGGCGATAATCAAGCTGATAGATCTTGTGAACGAGGAAAGGCTGAGAATGTGTTGGTCAATGTATGCAGCGTTGGACTGGGTTGCATTAGACGCACGACTGTGCCACCTCTCCGTGTCGATTTAAGCGTGTTGGTGGTCGTACACGATCCATCGGCGGATCCAACGGCGAGTTGAGGATGGTAGTCCGACGCGCTTACGCTCTGGCAAGTTATCAGACGCATCGTCCGGGAGTAGACACCGAACCGACCCAAATAGGCCCATCTGGCTCCATCAGAACATGACCGCGCCCCAGCATGCTCGGTGACACGGAATACGACTTGACGGTGTTGTCATGGTCGATCATGATCGGGCCTGTCGCAAACGCGGAATAGGTCGCGCTGTTGATGACGTCTGTATCGGTGATACAGGTCTGTTCAAGCGTGCGGTTTCACGGAGTGATGTACGTGCCTCTTGTCCGATTGACGACGTTGCCATGCGGCTCCCGAATGTCAGTGAGGCACTCTACGCCATCGTATCCACCGCTCGCGATGACCGTTGGGTCCTCGGATGGGTTGGACACACCGGACCCATCTGTAGGAGGCACGCGGATCCACGCGAGTGCACGAATGGCGGACTGATGTACAGCGATGAAATGTGTCGGAAAGATGTCTGAGTAGGTATCAACAGGCTTCAAGGTCGGGAGATGGAAATAGACCCAGCGACCTACTAGGAGCTTCGCTGTTATCCAGTGCCTGTTTAACGTTGTAGACAGCGAGACAACCTTGAAACGCGTCACTCCGCGCGGCAACCATTCTCATTCAGGTCAGGGAACTCACCATTCGTGAGACCTACAGCGATGGTTTCGCTGTTTGCCCAATCAAGTGACCAACATGATGTTCCTTCATGTTCAATGCGTAGAGCTGGCTCGGGCAACCTAACTGTACGAGGGAAGGACTTGTCACTGATGGTATAAAAAAAGGTGCTCACCAAAGACAGGTCGAGCGGCGTCGTGTTCCGGAGGTCTTATATCCTCGGGATCCGGTACAACATATATAGAAAGTGATCCATCCTCAAAAGTTCCGGCTAGTATACCTATCTTTCGGGGATTTCTGTGTTGTGCACCTTCCCACTTGGTGATATTTCAGCTCCCATCGACGGGCAATCGATAAAGACAAGGACAAACATGGTCGTGGGCGGGCAAAGGACACCATTTGATTTCTTGAGCTGGCCCGCTTTCCAGACATAGCACCATTTCACAACGGACTTCGGCTGGGTCACCCCTGGGACGGTCTTCCTCCATTGCGTTCTCGTCTCGGGTTCTGGGTATCATGGCCCATATTTGAACGCAGGCCGGGGAGGGACGAGAAACATTGACACCGATACTGGGCGCATGCGAGCGCGATGGAAACGGGGCGACGGCTAGATGATGCTTGAACTGCCGAGCTGACTGCCACTAAGAGATGGTCATGGAATGGTGAAGGATGACATTCTTACCAGGGCGATCTGCTTGAAAAGTCGGACACCAATCTATCCCCCACACTGGGGAGCCCGCACTAAAGACGTACCCCGTGCCGTCCTCGAAATACGCGGCTTGAGGCGTCCTCAGATTATTGCCGACAACGGAATGAAGGGAAATTTACACACAGGTAGCAACGCTATCGAACATATTGAAGCCGACACGAGTCTGTCTATCATGCGGACCCATGTAGCAGTCGACCTGCGGTGGTGGCTTGAATTGACCGTCCTCAGTTATTATCGAATCTGTGGGCAAATACTTTAGGGCATCCCTGCGATTTCAGTTCAAGAACAGCTTGAATACAGATTACGAAGCCAGCTATTTGCCACACACTGGTTGATCAACACTTCCCAGCCGGGTCGTACGGATACGTTCTGGTATACCCTGGGACGCCGCGAGGACTCCTTCTCGGAACCAGTGCTTGGCCCGATACCTTCTTTGTAACAGGATCTATCTTCCATGATTTGCCAGATAGGACCGGCGCCGACATTGAAACCCCAAGATTTGCTGATCCTGTTAGTGAGGGAATGATCGGCAGTCATACTGTTCGTCGGAACAATGCGAGGCTCCTTGAATAGCGAAGGAGGCTCATCCAGTCGTTCAACCCTCTCCTCCCTGAAGAGCACTGGTATGGCTCGGTGTCGGTGATGTGCGCTCGGATTTGGTAACGCGTATGTCTTAGCCGCGCGAGGTGCCGCTATAGGCGGGGTAGACTCGGACGCCGCACGAGTGGCCTGTTGCACCATGGGAGGAAGCCTGCGTGATTGCTCTTTCCGTGTTTTCGAGGATGCGAACACGGTTGGGCTGCCCAGGTCGGTCGCGGTAGTGACGGGGGCCCGAGGCTTGCGAGAAGGGGCCGTCTTGCGACTCTGTTTCGGTGTCTCTTCCGCCTCGGACTCTGGTGCTTGGGCATCGTCCATAGCGATGTCTTCGTCCTCGTCGCTGGACGGCACTTTCTTCGAACCTCCGGGCCCCTTGTCAGGTTCGAAGTCGCTTTCGCTGCCACTCTCTTCGTCTACCAGGTGAACTTTTGAGGGACCTGCTACGTTCTCGGTGTCGTCAATCTCATCTGCAAGGTCGGCGTAACTTGGGCGTGGCTTTCTTGGGCGAAGCTCACGAGGCATGGTGTGGCCTGGCGGTCAGAGATGGTTCGTATTAGATTTCCGTGATCCGACGCCGACACATCCCGCGCTCAAATCACAGGATCTATATCTGCCATACCGAGTTCTATTTCCGTACACGACGCATTATACCATCGCCCTCCGAGCACCCCTGCTAAAGGTTGGTGGCCATACTAGGAGCAAGGGGGTCGTCCACCCACGCCCAACAACCCTACACGCTGGTTAGGGTTAAGCTCCCATTACGTAAGTCAAGCACCACGGGCGTCGAATTTCGTACGCCCCCACAAATTCTTGGGTCGCAAAACCAGCTTCGTCATGCCAAGGGGTGTATCGCCACTCGGCTAGGACCAAACGAACGTCGGAAGCTCCCGAGCTTCCCAAAATGGTGACGACGAAAACGGATATCATGGTACTGAGACTAGTACCTGTCCCCTACGAGTCCAGTGCTTCCATATACGCTAGCCTCCCAGGTGACCATCATTAACTCCGCTATGCCCTCCCAGTTGTCGGTGGAATAAGTTCAGGTGAAGAGTGGCTTATGCATGTTCACCAACTAGAACCATCACAATGTGGATGTTACAGTTTCGCAACGCCGCACGCTGCGACTCTTATCCGGTTTGCGAGCCGAGTACGGAAGCGCGTCACACAGAACACATCTGATCTGCATTTCTTTCGGTTGGTACACGAGTTTCCAAAGATTCCGGCAGCATCCAGACCGACATCTTTGCGTCAGAGGTAGGGACGCTTTGTTGGAGCGGGGTCAACGCTGAATGTTTTTTCGGCATCGAATGTGTCGTCGACCGGTACCTGATTGCATCAGTAATGGCTATAGTGTTACCGGAAGGTGAGCTTACCTACGAGGTCAAGGCGAAGTCGTACCTCGGGTCGGGCCATGGCCAACTCTTCTTACCTCGGAGTCCGGGACTCGCAGGCCAAAACCGAGAATCGGATGATCGGATCAACTTGGCCGGATCCGAGTTGGTCTTTTTATACCCCCCGTGCGTATGTGCATCGTCTATCCGCATCTATCGACCATCACAGCCAGCTCCACGCGCCGTCTTGTTGAACTAGTAAACCAAAGGCCAAGTGGAGAATACAGGCGAAAGTGGTCTAACCATATGAATCTAGTACGTGGCACTTGTTGGGCAATACAAAGCCTTGGCCTTCCCGTGCTGTATTGGTGCTGTAAGATACTTTTTGGGATCGCTCAGAAGATTGGGGTCAACCCATGAGAAGGCTCGCTTGGTTGCGAAAGGTTACTACAGTTCATTTTGGCTGGAGTTCCACTGATGGGCTGGAAACGAACTTTGTACGCAGGATCGGTGACGTTATCGCGCCCAATAGTACCCCGACTCGGAAGGATATAAAAGCAGGCTTTTGCGCCACATCAGTGCCTCTAGAATCTCACCCGTTCCTCGCCGCCAGGCATGGCAGCTACCAGTCCTCCCATCACCCCCAAGGTCGATCCCGTGCCCGGGTCTGTCGACCCAACACAATTTGTTCATGACCAGGACGACCCGCCCGCCTGCGCCAGTACCCCTGATAGCTATGTATCCTACATACTCAAGAACCAGGAGGCATTACCTCCAGTGACGTGGGAGAATCTCTTTCAGAACCTCAACTGGCTGAACGTCGGCATTCTTGGGCTGACCCCATTGTTGGGGTTTACTGGGGCGTACTACACCTGCCTCCGATGGGAGACGGCTGTTTGGGCTGTCGTTTACTACTACATGACCGGCTTTGGTCAGTGACCTTTTTTCGTCGTGGGCGTAGTTCATGCTGTGATTATCAGGCATAACGGCAGGATACCACCGTTTGTGGGCTCACCGCTCATATAACGCTTCTAGACCTCTGCAATATGCTTTTGCCATGCTTGGCGCGGGTGCTGTCGAGGGTTCCATTAGATGGTGGGCTCGTGGCCACCGTGCTCACCACCGGTACACCGACACCGACCTTGATCCTTACAATGCCCACAAAGGGCTACTCTGGTCGCACATCGGTTGGATGATCTTGAAACCTCGCCGTAAACCTGGCGTGGCGGATGTCAGTGACCTGTCAACGAATGACATTGTCCAGTGGCAACACCGCCACTACCTAAGGCTGGTGTTTATCATGGGGGTCTTTTTCCCCACTCTCGTTGCTGGCCTTGGATGGGGTGACTGGAAGGGCGGCTATGTATATGCCGGTTTGTTGAGACTGGTTTTCGTCCATCATGTGAGTGTTGGAAACGGGCGGGGAACCGTCCGCTCATGTCTTTTGCAGTCTACATTCTGTGTCAACTCTCTTGCTCACTGCCTGGGAGAGACGCCTTTCGATGACAAGCACACACCCCGTGATCATTTGATTACTGCATTGGTTACCTTTGGGGAGGGCTACCACAACTTCCACCACCAGTTCCCCATGGACTACCGGAACGCGATCAAGTGGTATCAGTACGACCCCACTAAGTGGGTCATTTGGGTCTGCCGACAGCTTGGGCTTGCTTCGCACCTCAAGGTACAGTCGTTCTTGGCTAGACATGCTGACCTAGGTGAATTGACTCATCCCATAGACGTTTCCCGACAATGAGGTCCGTAAAGGTCAACTCACCATGGAACTAAAGCGTCTGCGCGAGACCCAGGAGAAGCTCTCTTGGCCATCTGACAATATCCATCTTCCCATCATCAACTGGGAGAGCTGTGAGTGATCAGCGTGGAGACCTGTCATTTTACGTTGACTCGCGATGTTTAGACCAAGTCCAGGCCAAGACGCGTCCCTTGATCTGCATTGGTGGTTTCATTCATGATGTGTCCGACTTCCTTGATGAACATCCAGGAGGCCATCACCTTTTGACCAAGCACGTTGGTAGAGATGCTACCACAGCCTTTTTCGGTGGAGTGTATGAGCACAGCAATGCTGGGCATAATGTAAGTGTTGTTGGCCCCAATGCGATCATTCATACGTGAGATCTTTCGTAGCTGCTTGCCATGAAGCGAGTTGGTATCCTGCATGGGGGCGCCCCACATGGTCTTGAGGACAAGACCGTCCCACCAGGCCAGCGCCTCCGCATTGCCCGCTACAATGAACTTAGCGGGAACGGATACAGCTCAGCCGCGCTCTCGGATAGTGAGGGTCTCACGGGATAGTCAGCACCTGTTTAGATATCGGAAGGGGTGAGATCCACGGATAGAAGTCTTCGACATGGCGAATAATATTCTGCACACCCAGGGGGTGCTCTATCAGTGTACCATTTTAGTTGCCACGATGTATACTACACGCTCTGCGGTGTGTCATGCCTTCCAATTATTACGATACATAGATGATCATATTCCGGCCGGTCTAGTAGTAGGCTGATATGGGACATCAACCAAGTGGTACCGTTAATTAACTCGCACGGTCAAAGGAGTGTCCGAGCCTGCAGTATGTGTCGAGTACATTCACCTCTACAGATCACGACGACCAGGTCAAGCCCGGGTTCCCACCGTCGACGGTATGCTACACATGGGGTATGTTCAATCGGTCGAGGGTCCCTGGTGCACGGCTTCAAGTCGAATACGATCATCGATGTCGGCGGACGGTCGGACTACTCTAGTCCCTTGGAGACCAGATTGGCGATTTTCAGTTTGCGCACACCTTGAATGGTAGATACCCGAGGCAGTAGAGCTAGCGTCGTGGCTGGATGTATACCCAATTGTCGTCTGACCTTATTGTTCGTGTAGCGATGGCACGTACACGAGTACTGGCCACGGGGAAGGAAGTTGAGTGGACGTCGCGTCGTGCAAACAGATATCAATAACGCGTGTTTTCTGCTCGTCATGTCTCTCGATGACATCTGGGACGAGCCCATCGCATCCCCACCAAAGCCGCCGCCAGCTGGCGCCAATCCCAGCCCTCAAAAACGCCCTCGTCAGCCCCTCTTTTTCTCCGACAGCGACAGCGACTACGAACGGCCCCCAAAGCGTGCCACACCAGCGCCGCCCTCAGCCAGGCCGGATGTCGACGCCTTGTTCGAGGACCTCGACAAGGACGGGGAGGACGACGATCTGAGATATAAGCCGCTTGCACCGGCGCTGGACCTTGAGAAACTTGCCAAAGAAGCGGAGGCGAGACATGCGCGTGCAGGACAAACGGCTCCCTCACAGACCTTGGCAGGCGGATCGAAAGCAGGTGCTGCTGGCAAAGACCAATCCGGAAAGGACGAAGAAAAGGGCAAGACTGGTGATGGGGAGAAAAAGGGTCGGAAGGTTCTGCCAAAGTTGGATGAGGAGAGGCTGATAGGGCCTGATGGCTTTCCACTCCTCATCAAGGAGATCAAGGGATTTCAGCCAAAGGGGAAAGGAAACGAGGGGCGCTCCCACTGTCTTTAAACGTTTTATGCACGTCAGATGCCCCTTCGACTTCTTTTCTCATTTTCGGTACGCTCACGTACGGCGTCCCGTCATTGATCCATCTCCCCGATGCAGTCGCGGACGCTGACAGTGGTGCGCCTGCGAGACCGTTGCCATTGTTCCATGCCACGCGGTGGACGCCCATCTCTGGCGGCCAAGCGCCGGCGTTGGTGCTGCGCCCCTTTGTCTCTGAGTCTTTATTTTGTTCCGGGGTCTTGCCAATGACGCCCGTCGTCCTTTCTAGCATTTCCTGAGGGATCGGGTCAGCATGGATGACGTACAAGACGCTGTGGATTGACCGGTGGAAGAAAGTGTTCGAGCATGCGGAACTCGCCAGTCTTGCGGCGACAATCAAGCTGAGAATGTGTTCGTCAATGTGTGCAGCGTTGGACTATGGGTTGCATTAGACGCACGACTGTGCCACCTCTCCGTGTCGATTTGAGTGTGTTGGTAGTCGTACACGATCCATTGGCGGATCCAATGGCAAGTTGATGGTAGTCCGACACGCTCACGCTCTGGCGAGTTATCAGACGCACCGTCCAAGAGCGAACACTAAACCAACCTAAATAGGCCCATCCAGTTCCATCAGAACATGGCCGCGCCCCAGCGTGCTTGGCGACACGGAATACGACTTGACGGTGTTGTCATGGTTGGTCATGATCGGGCCTGTCACAAACGCGGAATAGGTCGCGCTGTTTATGACTGTATCGGTGACACAAGTCTGTTCAAACGTGAGATTTCACGGGGCGATGCAAGTTGAATGTGCCTCTTGTCCGATTGACGACGTTGCCGTGCATGTTAGTGAGACACTCTACACCATCGTACCCACCGCTCGTGATGACCACTGGGTCTTCGGATGGGTTGGACACGCCAGACCCATCTGTAGGGGGCACGCGGATCCACGCGAGTGCACGAATGGCGGGCTGATGCACTGCGATGAAATGTGTCGGAGAGATATACAAGCCGGTATAGTCATTATCGAATCTGTGGGCAAATACTCTAGGGCATCCTTGCGATTTCAGTTCAAGAACAAGCTTGAATACGGATTACGAAGCCAGCTATTTGTCACACACTGGTTGATCAACACTTCCCAGCCGGCCGGGTCGTACGGATACGTTCTGGTGTACCCTGGGACGCCGCGAGGACTCTTTCTCGGAACAAGTGCTTGACCCGATATCTTCTAAGTTGCTTTCGCTGCCACCCTCTTCGTCTAGTGGGTGAGCTTTTGAGGGACCTGCTATGTCTTCGATCTCATCTGCAAGGTCGGCGTAACTTGGGCGTGGCTTTCCTGGGCGAAGCTCACGAGGCATGGTGTGGCCTGGTGGTCAGAGATGGTTCGCAGATTTCCGTGATCCGACGCCGACACACCCCGCGTTCAAATCGCAGGATCGGTTCTATTTCCATGCACGACGCATTATAGCATCGCCCTGCTAAGTTGGTGGCCACACTAGCAACAAAGGAGTCACATACAAATTTTAACTATCTGTAGAATCATAGTACGAATCGAAAGCGCCGCCAAGTTGGCAAGAACCGATACTGCGTTTTTGCGCAATGTCCACGTCACACTCGACGTCCTCTGATCGATACGCCCAACACCAAAACCCCCCTCCGGTCCAGGGCTTCCATACTATGCTCTGACCTCCTAGGTTTCGGCATCATCAGCTCCGCTACGCCCTCCCAGCTGTCGGTGGAATAGGTTCGGGTGAAGAGTGGCTTATGCACGGCGTTCACAACGTGGACATTACAGTTCTGCAACGCGCACGCTACGACTCTTATCCGGTTCGCGAGCCAAGTACAAAAGTGCGTCACACAAACACATCTGATCTGTCTTTCATTCGCGAGATGGGTCGGTTCATAAGTTTCTCAGAGTTTCCAACGGCCGACGTCTTCGCGTCGGAGGTAGGGACGCTTTATTGGACGTTGGTTGAGTGGGGTCAACGCTGGGCGTTTTTTCGGCGTCGAATGCGTCGTCGACCAGACCCCATCATTGCCTCGATGTCGGGAGTACAGTAGTAGGCATAGTGGTGAAGTAACTCATGCTGTAAGACCCTCTTTTGAATCATTTAGGTGCCCACCAGCCAATGAGGGGGCTTGCCGCAGGGTCGATCCGCCCTGTAAACTCCGACTTGGAAGGTATATAAAAGCAGGCTTTTGCGCCAGCATCAGCGTCTCTAGAATCTAACCCGTTCCTCGCCGCCAGGCATGGCAGCTACCAGTCCTTCCATCACCCGCAAGGTTGACCCCGTGCCTGGGTCTGTTGACCCAATACAATTTATTCAAGACCCGGACGACCCGCCCGCCGACGCCAATATCCCTGATAGCTATGTATCCTACATACTCAAGAACCAGGAGGCATTACCTCCAGTGACATGGGAGAACCTCTTTCAGAACCTCAACTGGCTGAACGTCGGCATTCTTGGGCTGACCCCATTGTTGGGGTTTACTGGGGCGTATTACACCTGCCTCAGATGGGAGACAGCTGTTTGGGCTGTCGTTTACTACTACATGACCGGCATTAGTCAGTGATCCTTTTTTCGTCGTGGGCGTAGTTAATGCTGTGATTATCAGGCATAACGGCTGGATACCACCGTCTGTGGGCTCACCGCTCATATAATGCATCTAGACCTCTCCAATATGTTCTTGCCATGCTTGGCGCTGGTGCTGTTGAGGGCTCCATTAGATGGTGGGTTCGTGGCCACCGTGCTCACCACCGGTACACCGACACCGACCTCGATCCTTACAATACTCATAAAGGACCGTTCTGGTCTCACATTGGTTGGATGATCTTGAAACCTCGCCGTAAACCTGGCGTGGCGGATGTCAGTGACCTGTCAACGAATGACATTGTCCAGTGGCAACACCGCCACTACCTAAGGCTGGTGTTTATCATGGGGGTCTTTT
>JBBPKY010000322.1:5346-26527 GCA_038089495.1 Xerocomellus dryophilus
CCCCCCCCAAAAGTCCAATCACATGGCAAGAAATGCATCACAATAGGGTACACCTACGGACAACAAGTCTACAAACTCCTTGACATTGAGTGTTGGACAGTCATCTCCAGCCACCATGTCACTTTTGACGAATCCAGAACCATCTCTGGAATTGAGTCTGCTTCATGGAATGCCCCCATTGTTGAGGGACAGTGGGAGGGGCTAGTTCCAAAGTGTCTCCAACAACAGGAGGAAGACCATGATGACCACCACAGACCAGTGGAAAACATTCTTAATTACCAGCTCCTGCTCTGAACACAGCTCTGGAGCCAGAGGCACCTCTAGCTCCAGCATCCCCCCCTGCTCCATGTGCTTCAACTCCTGAAGTATATCCAGCTCCAGCTCCTGCCCAAATTGTAGCCAGAGTATAATGGAGTGGCTGGCAATGCCAACCAGTGAACAGGAATTGAGAGTACCAATGTGCCCTTGACAATAAAGCCACATAGAAGGCAAACCGCAACATGCCATCACAATCTCTAAGTCCTAAGCTAACTCCAGAGCCTCTGGAGCCAACTCCTAAGCCCCAGGAAAATGACCCAGAAATCCCAGGAGCATTTACAGCATCCATAAAAGACTTCATATTTGCTGGGTCCACTAACTCCATCTCTGATGATTCACTCCCAAAAACTCTTAAGGAAGCCTACTCTAGAGCGGATGCAGAGCTATGAAAGTCCATGGTAGAGAAAGAACTCCAAAGCCTTAATTCCAACCATGTCTATGAAACTATACTGACTCTGGACAGAGTAACTCCAATCACCTCCAAACCAGTGTTTTGGATCAAATGGGACCAGACCAGAAATGTAGAGTGGTACAAAGTCCAGATTGTAGCCTGTGGCTTCACACAGAAGAGGGAATCAATTACCAGGAAGTCTTCACTCTGGTAGCTAACCTTGATTTTGGTCAAACACTGATCTTCCTAGCCATGAAACATAAATTGGAGCTGGACCAGATGGATGTCTCTACAGCCTACCTCAACAGAGAACTGGAGGAGGATCTATACATGCTACCTTTGAAGGGTGTTCCAATCCAGCCTAGATACTGCTGGAAACTCCGATGCTTCCACTATGGACTAAAACAGGCTGGCTGGACTTGGAACAAAACACTAGACCGGAAGCTCAGAGATCTTGAATTTGTCTGGCTGAATGTAGAGACATACCTCTACATATTCCAGGAAAACGGATAGGTTTGTTTCCTAGTTGTTTATATTGACAACCTACTCCTAGCTGCCACTACTCGGAAGTTTATAAACTCCGTAAAAGCCAAACTCTCCACCATTTTCAAAATGTGAGACCTTAGAGAAGCCAAATACATCCTCAGAATTGAGATCAAGTGTGTTATGATTTCTTTTCTTTTTCACTTGTACTACAGTTCACTTCTCGTTTCTCACTCGTTCTAGAACCTTCGTACCATTCTTCCGGAACACCCTCCGCCTAAATGCAGCTTCTTTCCTATATGCTGCGCATGGTAACCCTTGTTCTGTTTTCTACATACCTTATATGAACATCTTTTCTCTTCATGTGCTGTACCACATAGCCTTCTCTATTCCTATCACACAGCCAAACCTTTCTCCTTATATCTGTCTTCACTTTTGTGCTATGAATGCTGCTTGGTCTGTGTGCCTCATCTCTGCCTATTTAAGTAGACAAATCCTCAAATGTATTTCCCAACTTTGACCTGCTCAATCAACCTTGACGCAATCCCTTGGATCTCTAAGTCCTCACCTTACTTTTGAGTAGGCACTCTTTGTCTCACCACGTTCATTGCAGCGCCCCTATGATTCCCTTGTCTGTTGAAGGAAACCTCTTAACACCCTTGTCCTTGTCCTCGAGACTTTGAGCCTATGTTAGTCCCTACCCAGGCCTAGTGTAACAAAAGGTCAAAGTTGTCTTGAATGGAGCTACCACCATTATAGCCTCCCACCATTGCTTATAGAACCCCTCGCCCATCTCGTTGGTTTTCACCACGAGAACCCACCCCTGTTGAATCTTCTCCCAAACTGTCCCGATCAGACACTGAAGAAGAACCCCTTGACCCTGACACTTTGCTTTTTTCTCCTCAGAAAGAAGACTTCACCTGAGACCTTTCCCACCAATTCTCCATGGAACTTTCCATCCCATGAGAACCGACGCCACCTTCTCCTATCCTGACTGCCACTGCCCCACTCTTTCCCCTACCACCGCTACTGCCCCCCACTCCCCTCTTATTCCACTTTCCACCACCACCGAACCCAATGTCCTCCTCGAAACCCACTGAACTCCATGTCAGAGTCCCTGAAGCCTTTGATGGCTCCTACAAGAAAGCCATGCCCTGGCTTAACTCTGTACGCTTATATCTCCTAGTCAATCAAGCCGTCTACAACGACAATGCGAAGCAAATTGCTTTTGCCCTCTCCTATATGACCAAGGACTCCACTCAAACTTGGGCCACTACTTATCGACAAATAGCCATCTCTGGCACCACTATCTCCCTCGGACCCTTTGCTGACTTTGTCACAAGGTTCAAGAAGTCTTTCAAACACCATGACGTCACCAGCAATGCTATCGCCTGGCTATTTACCAAATGCATGGTCAAGAACTCCAAGAACAACATGTACTCCTCCACCCTTATCGAGTATGTCTCCTCGTTCAAGAACAATGTCACCCTTGCGAACATCTCCAACAAGAATATCCTTATTGGATACTTCTTTGCTGGCATTCCCCCTGCGCTTATGCATTGCATCATGTTCATGGATACTGTTCCTACCAAAGTTAAGGACTGGTGCAACAAAGCTGTTTCCTTCCAGACTCAGTGGGAATGAGTCAAGGAGATCACTAAGAGAAACTCCAAAGCCTCTTATCAAACATACCATTCAACCTCCACTCCCACCAAGGCACGCGACCCCAATGCTATGGACGTCGACATCATCAGAGTCTCCAAGCTTACCCCTGATGAGCGCAAATGCTGCATCGAAAAGAAACTTTGCTTCTGCTGCTGAAAACCTGGCCACCTTAGCACTGCCTGCCCCTCCTTCACCCAGAAACCTCACCCTACTGTTAAAAAGGTAGAAAGCGAAGAACTTCCCAAGCTGGAGGATATAGATGATGATGATGAAACAGTGCAGACCATAAATTCGGGTTTTTGAATGGGAGGACTTCCTCAATGCAAGTACCTCCTTCTCCTTCTTGTGCCAATGTATCAGTAAAGGCTACACCTTCCATGCAAATCCCTTTGAAACTGATTGTCCCTTTGCACACCCTGAAAGCCATCGAAACCAGAGCACTCATTGACAGTGGTGCTAGCATCTGCTGCATTGACTGGGGCTTTGTTTGAAAACATCGCCTACCTACCTCCCGACTTGAGAAACCTCTTCAAGTCCACAACACCAATAGCTCAGCTAACTCCAGGGGAATCATATGCTTTACCTCAACATTGTTCATCAATGTCGAAGGCATTAACCAACAAGTTACCTTCCACATCATCAACCTTGGAAGTGAGAACGTCATCCTTGGACTTCCTTGGCTTAAGGAAGTCAACCTCTCTATCAACTGGGCTAACAAAACCCTATCCCTTGACAAGTCAGTTGACCAATCTATGAAACTCTTCGTCATTGCCTCCACTAAGACCAAACGCTACGAGTCTTGCTTCACTTGTCCCTCTACTCCTCCTCCACACCATGTCAATGTCCACCTCGCCACCGAAAATCACCTCTGTTCCTACAATGGGTGGTGGACAGAGAACCAATTTGTCAGGGATACTGTCTGACATCACATCCTGGATTGCGTTATACGAAGCGGATCTCACTTTATTCCCCTCGGATCCCCCCTTGTCGCCAAACTCACCACCACCACTGAACTTGCTGCCGCCAAGAAAGCTATGCCCAAGAAAACCCTACCTCCTAAATATTCCCAGTTCAGCTCTATATTCTCTAAAGAGGCCGATGACCACGTCCCCCCATCTCGTCCCTATGACCATGAGATCAACCTCAATGACTCTTTCACCCCGAAGATCGGAAAGGTTTACCCTCTCTCCCCTGAGGAATGCCAAGCTACCAAGGCTTTCATCAAAGAGAACCTTGCCTCCAGGAAAATTCATCCATCAAACTCCCCCCAGGCCTCTCCCTTCTTCTTTGTTAACAAAAAGAATGGCGGACTATGCCCATGTCAAGACTACCGTTATGTCAACGAACATACCATTCGTGACACTTATCCCCTTTCTTTGATCTCTGATCTTGTCGACAAACTATGGGATGCCAAGGTTTTTACTAAGTTCAATGTCTGATGGGGGTATAACATTGTCCACATCAAAGATGGACATCAGTGAAAAGCTGCCTTTGTTACCCACAAGGGTCTCTTCGAACCCACTGTCATGTTCTTTGGTTTAACCAATTCCCCTGCCACATTCCAGTGTTTCATGAATGACTCTTTCCGTAACATGATCACTGAAGGATGGCTCATCATCTACATGGATGACCTCCTTATCTTCTCCCCCAATGAAACCCTTCACGAGGCATGCACTAAGCATGTTCTTAAACACATGGAAGAGCTCCACCTTCACCTCAAGCTCAAAAAATGTACCTTCGCCACCTTTGAGGTGGAATACCTTGGAATGATTGTCAAATCCACCCAACTCACCATGGACCCCGTCAAACTTGATGGTATCACCTCCTGGCCTACCCCTATGAAGGTCGGGAACATTCGATCTTTCCTTGGCTTCGCTAATTTCTACCACCGATTTATCCCTGACTGCTCAAATGTCGCTCCCCCCCTCATTGATCTCACCAAGAAAAACCTTGCATGGGATTGGACTCCCTCCTGCCAAACTGCCTTTGACACCCTCAAACACCTCTTCCTTGCCAAACCCGTCCTCCACTTACCTGACCCTGCTGCCCCCTTTGCTATCGCCACCAATGCCTTTAAATATGCCTCTGGCGCTATCCTTCTCCAGACCAACCCCAATGGCAATTGGCACCCATGTTCCTATCTCTTCCAATCCTTCTCCCCCGCCAAGTGGAACTATGACATCTACGACTGCAAACTCCTCGCTGTCATCCAAGCCCTGAAGTCTTGGTGACATTACCTCCATGGCTCCTCATTCCCTGTCCAGGTCTTCACTGACCATAAAAACCTCATGTACTTCCAATAACCCCAAAATCTCAATCACCACCAAGCCCATTGGCTCCTTGATATCACACACTTCGACCTCAAAATTGTCCATGTTCCCAGTAAACTCCTTGCTGGTCCCGACGCTCTCTCCCGCTGCCCTGACCTTTTGCCCACCACCAACGCCAACAACGAAGGGGTCACACTCCTTCCTCCTTCACTTTTTGTCAACCTCATTGATGCCGATCTCTCCTGTCACATCGAATCTGCCTCGACCAACAACTCCCTTGTCACCCAAACCCTGCAATCTTTGCAGGAAAACATTCCCCTTTTCCTTCGTTCCTGCCTCGCCGACTGGAAAATGAAAGGCGGTGTCCTTACCTATAAAGGCCACGTTTATGTTCCTCCTAATGACTCTTTTTGCTGCTCTATTCTCCAACACTGCCATGACCATGAAACTGCCGGCCATTCCGGCTTCCTTAAGACCCGCCAACTCGTCGCTGCTGAGTTTTGGTGGCCAGGCCTTGCCACCTATGTCTGCCAATACGTTGGGGGTTGCACTACTTGCCAACAGAACAAAGTTAACACTCACCCTACAGTTCCCCCGATCACCCCTATTAAGTCCACTGCCACCCGCCCCTTCCAACAAATTTCCTGTGACCTTATTACTGATCTCCCTTTGTCTAACAACTTCGATTCCCTCTTGGTCATGGTTGACCATGGGCTTACGAAGGGGGTAATCCTTTGCCCTATGAAGAAAACCATCACTGCTGAAGGAATCACCGCTCTCTTTTTCCACAAAGTTTACCTTCACTTCAGACTTTTCAACAAAGTCATCTCTGGCCGTGGTCCCTAGTTTGCCTCCTCCTTTGCTCGAGAGCTTGGAAAACTCCTGAAATATGACCTTTCCCTCTCCACAGCATATCACCCTCAATCTGACAGAGAAACTGAATGCGTTAATCAAGAAGTGGAGACCTATCTCTGCATCTTCTGTGGCACCAACCTGACATCTTGGGCCGATTCCATTTCCCATGCCAAATTTGCCCATAACCACTGCACCCACTCTGTCACTAACCAATCTCTGTTCTATCTCATGATGGGATATGAATCCCATGCCCTTCCCTTGGTGATCCCCAACACTTCCATTCCCACAATAGAATTCCGGATAAAATCCCTTTCTGCCACCTGCAACAAAGCTCTTTCCGCCCATGAACTTGCCTGCCAAACGATGGCATCCCGCTCTTGCCGTGGTTTCAAACCCTTCGCCAAAGGAGACAAAGTCTGGCTTGAAGCCAGAAACCTAAAATGCCTTGTGTCCAATCCAAAGTTTACCCTGAAACACGAAGGACCATTCGTTATCACAAAAGTCTTATCTCCTATCGTCTATCAACTCCACCTCCCAAAGACCCAGAAGATCCTTCCAGTCTTCCATGCTTCTCTCCTATCGCCATACAAAGAAAACTCCATCCATGGGAAGAACTTCCCAGTGCCACCTCCTGATCTTATCGATGGAGAAGAAGAATACAAAGTCGAGAAGATCATTCACCACTGGGGACCTCCAAAATCCCCCTCTTTCCTGATCCAATGGAAAGGATACTCCGCCGAAGAAGACTCCTGAATTCCTGAGCAGAATCTAAAACACGCAAAGTCCGCTCTGACATTATATAAGAAACTCCACCCTTCTGCATTCCCTCCATCACCCATCTCTCATGGAAACCACCATGACCACCAATGCCTCCAATGCCTCCTCTTCCATCTCTACTGTTTCGACTCTCCATGATACTGTTATCGATGACACTTCTCGTCCTTTGTCTACTGAACCCCAAGCTGACTGGGGCTCCTCTCCCACTCCTGAACCAGATAGCTTCCCTCCTGTCTCTCTTGCTATAATCCCTGATGCTATTCATTCCATAACCATTCCCCTCTATGCCAATTACCTCCATGACAACTTTCCCAATTCTCCTGATATCTCTTGCCTCTCTGCCTACCTCCATGACACCTCCTTCTTGGTCACCATCAACTCCTTTCTGGACATGGGATCTCCCCTCTTTGCCTTACGCCGTGCCTTCCTAAAGAACTCCCACCTTCACCTCCTTTCCACCAACCTAACTGACTCTCCTCTCCAAGTGATGCATAGCCGTATCATTCGCGAGGTCTACCATGACATTGAAGGCTCTCTCCTCATGACCATGTACCAGCTCAGTATGCTGGAATTTTTAGACGACATAGACCGCTACATGCGAGAACTCGCCCAGCATCATTCCCCAAACTCAACCCTGTCTTTCTTCACTGCCCCGTCCACCCATGTCTCCTTTGTCACCGCCCCCTCCACCCAACCCTTGTCTTCGTCCATCTCTGCCTCTTTCTCCCCTCTCAGCACTAACGAAGAAGCAGTCATCCAACGTATTGAATCTTGGTGGACTGGCAAATATGAAATGGTCCCTTTACTGCATATCCATCCTTGCTATCACCAGGCTTGTTTCTCCTGCCATCGACTTGGGCATGTCTATACAGCTTGCCCTGTATACCAGTGCCCCACCTGCCTTCACTGGCAACCAGGCCATACCCAACAATGCTGCCCACTCCATCATCGTCCCCCTCCTCCTTCTCCATCTACGTTGTTCCCCTCCTCCTCCCGTCGGTCTTCTGGCTCTTCCAGGTGCTCCCCCATTCCCATGGCACCACCACACCATTCTCACTCTCCATATCCTCATCCTGCTCGCCAACCTTCTGTTCAAGAGCAATCCCCCATCTCTGATGTCTATGAAGATAACAATGCCCGCAGCTGGGATGAGCTTGACAGCGTCACCCAGAGTAACTTGTGCGATTCTCCTTGCAGCTCTGTCCACGGCTATGGAGAAGGTTGTCTTTTGTTGATGACTCAAGGTCTAGTAGGGGGGTAATGTTACGATTTCTTTCCTTTTTTGCTTGTACTATGGTTTACTTCTCGTTTCTCACTCGTTCTAGAACCTTCGTACCATTCTTCTGGAACACCCTCCGCCTAAATGCAGCTTCTTTCCTATATGCTGCGCATGGTAACCCTTGTCCCATTTTCTACTTACCTTATATGGACATCTTTTCTCTTCATGTGTCATACCACACAGCCAAACCTTTTCCCTTATATCTGTCTTCGCTTTTGTGCTATGAATGCTGCTTGGTCTGTGCACCGCATCTCCACCTATTTAAGTAGACAAATCCTCACATGTATTTCCCAACTTTGACCTGCTCAATCAACCTTGATGTAGTCCCTTGGATCTCTAAGTCCTTGCCTTACTTTTGAGTAGGTGCTCTTTGTCTCACCGCGTTCATCGCAGCGCCCCTGCGATTGCCTTGTCCATCAAAGGAACCCCCTCAATGCCTTTGTCCTTGTCTGTCAAAGGAACTTCCTCAATATCTTTGTCCTTGTCTGTCAAAGGAACCCCCTCAACACCTTTGTTCTTGTCCATCGAAGGAAACTCTCAACACCCTTGTCCTTGTCCTCGAGACTTTGAGCCAACATTAGTCCCTACCCAGGCCTAGTGGAACAAAGTGGAACCGAAAACTCCACATCATCTCCTTGTCCAAATTACAGTATTTCCGTGCTGTCCTGGAGCACACTGGCATGTATGCTTGCAAACCAATATGGACTCTGATGGCACACAATCTCCACCTTGCCACTATTGATCCAGAGGACAATCAGATTGTCCCAGAGATAATCATTGAAGGAAAACAGGTTTCTTATCTCTCTGTCATAGGATTGCTGATGTATCTCATGCTCAGAACATGCCTGGACATTGCCTACACTGTAGGCACACTCAGCTATTTCAGTGTGAAACCCAAATTCACACATTGGGAAGCAGCAAAACATATGCTCCAATATATACAGGCCACTAAGGACATTGTTACGATTTCTTCTTTTCTTTTTTATGTCAAAAGTTCCTTCACTCGCTCTCGCTCCTTCCAGAACCTTCTCCTCGTCCCCCTTAGACGCCCTCCACCTAAACGTGGCTTCTATTTCTATGCGCCACACATGGTAACCCTTATCTTGTTCCCACTTACTCCTTATGGACGTCTATTCCACTTCATGTGTAAACCTAGGCAGCCTTTTCCATTCCTATTGCACAGCCAAGCCCTACCCTTTATATCCATCTTAGTACTTCTGCTGCGAACACTACTTGGTCTGTGCGCCACGTGTCCACTTATTTAAGTAGACGAACTACCGCATGTACTCCTTAACTTCGACCTGCTCAATATACCTTGTAGCAGTCCTCTGGATTTCTCTAAGTCCTCGCCTTACTTCTGAGTAGGTGCTTTCGTTTTTACCATGTTCACTACAATACCCTTGTAGCCCCCCTTGGTCTGAGGAAGCCCCAGACACCCTTTGTCTCTCCAAAGGATACCACCTCAGAGCTCTCGTCTTTGATCGTCGAAGGATACCTCTTGACTCCCAGTGTTCGTCGAAGCATCACTTCGACTCCCTAATCCCCACCCTTGACCGTTTGAGCCTGCGTTAGCCCCTGCCCAGGTCTAGCGTAACAGACATGGAACTCTGATTTGATGGAAATGAGCTCTCCTGGTCTAGCAAGCTACACAGCATGGTCACTCTCTCCACCACAAAATCAGAGTACATTGGACTTAGCAATGCCAGACAACACCTCACCTGGCTCTGTTCCTTTTTCAAAGAAATCAGACATTCACAGAAGGCCCCCACAGAGTTACTCTGCGATAACCAAGCAGCCATCATGTAGAAAACTATAGTGTAGTCACTAATGAACAAAATACAGTACTCAACAACCAAATAAGGTCGTGCTTATGTAAGCTACTACTGTTCGAACCCATACGAAATGGATTTACAACACTCCCCCTCAAGGAGTATGGGAAGATCAAAGGAAATGTAGGTAAAATCAAAAGAATATGTACCTTTGCAATATTCCAATGAATGAATGAATGTTCGAATGAATAATGTCCAGTGTCCATGTCCGTGTGTGAGGTGTGTTGAGCAATTACCCTATATGGTATGCCACGGCTTGGGTAACAGCGCTGTGCTGCCTGTGGTGCGCGTGATCTCGATTCCTCGACCTCTGCAGCATCGTGCTGCTCCAAAATCACTTTGGGCTACTTCCCCAGCATGTGGACTCCGTATCCGACGTATCTGACACGCTCTATGCACCCGCTTTGGCCTCGGCATGGCCATACAATGTGGTAAGTCGATTTTGTCATTCTTGCTCTGCTGATCTTTCTAGATCACATTTTGATTCATCCTCAATGACACAGCAGGTTTGGATGCTCTGCTGGTAGCTTAGGATCATCAGTGGGTGGTGTGGACGGCTCAGGAATGTGTGCATTCCCGTTGCATGTGAATCTTTGGTGCTGACCTTCTTGCTCAGCTAATGGTCTTGTGTCGACTCGTTTCGAGTCGCCTCATGCACCACTTGTTGCACCGTCCATCTCCCCTTATTCCCCATTGTATCCGACGCCTCTGACATCAATCTGGCGGTTCTGTTCACCCTCAATGCGTCTCGACGTCACCTGTTCGCCCATATTCCATCCCAATCTTCTACCTTGACACGATGCGTTCATTTCGATGACGTGCTCATTTACCTCACCCCTGGGACGTCCTGGGTCAGTCTGGGAGTTGTTTTGTGTGGCCACTTTGCTGTCCGGCTCATCAGAAGGCCTCCCAGGTGAGTCTCCTTGACTTCTTCACTCTGAGCGTTCTCAGACTGGTTCTAACGGTTCCACAGCTTCTTCAGCCGCTTTCAATTGTCCTCATCGTGTTCTACTGCTCCTGATGCATCCCTTTCTCTGCTGGTAAGCCTGATGTCGAATTTCACAGGGCAACTCCACTCCCCCTCAAGTGAATCGCTTGGGGGCCCATTTCATTGCTGTGTGGGCTTGTCAGGTGGTTCAGGTGGTTCAGGTGAGTTGTATGACTCATTTGCAAGTTGTTCTCAGCACTGACGTGCTCTGTCTTCAGTTAATGCCTTCAGCTCAAGTCATTGTGACTCACCACTGGTGTCGTTCGCTGTGCTGTCGCTGCTACCTCCTCCACCTTTGTACTATCCACCTCTCTGGACCTCTTGTTGGCCCTCGACATCACCCGTTCTGCTCCCACCTCAGCCTTTCACCTGCATGTCCCCACACTGCTGCCAGTGGTCTGTGTTGGTGCTGTTGGTGCACTTGGCTACCTGTGTGCTGTTGTGTGCTGCTGTTCAAGTCGCGCCGTCACATCCTTGCAGGCTGCTTGTATGTGCACTATTTGGTGGGTGCATTGTGGATATGTTCCAAATATGTTCCTAATATGTACTTTTAACATACTTGACAGGAAATGCCACAACATATTCATTTATTTATTTTAAATATGTTGTGAAATAAGTTAGCAGGATAGATCCTTCCTTATTGTTTTGGATATATTTAGCTATATTATTATTTCTCTTTGGGAAGACTAGGATACTGTTACAGAGTCAAATACATTTTCTGACAATATGTTTGAATATTTATTGCAAACATATTCTTTTCTCCAGGCAGAATTTGTTTACAGCTATGTATCAACTAAGTTGTAGGTACTTATCCAATCTTGCCTGAGGTGTAAGACTTGAATGTTCATTTTTATGTACTCTTGAGCCGTTATAGGAAATTTGGGTGAACTTGAAAAGCAGATGTTTCCTATAATGTTTGGGAACTTTTACCCAGCAAGACTTGAATTGTGTCATGCTGAGATTACTCAGCAGTTCCCAGCCTTCAAGCTGCTGCAATGTTACTCATATGTCTGACTAGGGAAAGACACGGGTAAACCCGTGGGTATCACAGCTCCAACTCCTACCCATACCCACCACTTGTTGGAAATGTGCATTCTGTGCATTTACTGTAAGACCTATGGGCAAGCATTTCCATGGAGGTGTAACCCCACAGTGTTGGATTAACCATCCCAAAGCACTAATACTGGTACCCTGGCCATATAGCTCAGTGGTTAGAGCACCTGGTATACAACTAGGAGGTTGCCGGTTCAATCCTGGCTCTGGTCACATTTTCTGAATCACTTACCCATACCCACCAACCCATGGGTCCCTGGTTTCATGGGTAATGCAAATGGGTACATGGGTACCAAGCCACGGTGGGTTGACTCCAGGGTATGCCTATGTTGTTGGAGAAATTCTCGTCGTGGATGTCGATGTACATATGTGATACAGAAAAGTATGTACAGTAGGTACTACTTGTCATGATCAATGGCATCCCATCCATCAGGAAGTATGTCATCTGTGTCTCCATTGACATCATCCATAACGGCAACCTTTTTGATGTCCACATCATTGATAAGGCCCATTGAGCTCCATGATCCAAGGCAGAGCAGTGTCCACACACTTTGGCTTGATAAGCGATTATGAACATGCGAGAGGACATTGCGGCCATGACTAATGACAGTATTCAACCATAAGTTGAATAGTTCCGGTCAGAACAGTTCTGACCTCGGAAGGGCCGGTACCATTCCGGAACTGGTTCCGGACTTTTTTCCACGCCGTTCCGGACTTGGAACCACCAGTACCATTCCGGAACTGGTTCCGATATTTTTCCTGCGCCGTTCCGGACTTGGAACCACCGGAACCACCGGAACCATCATGGCATGTTTCGCTTAATCTTTTGACTTTCTTCGCTTATCCTATTCTACGCTTGGCGAGCTTTATTCAGGTTCATCGTTACAATATTACACATCACATAATGCGAGTATACCTTCGCCCATAGTATATATATCTCCACTATAGTTACACGCACCTCAGTCGTCTCCGCCCGTCTTAGGCAGCGGCTGAGGTGAGTTTTCTTTCTACTTAGTTTTTTATACCTAACCAATGTACTATAGCATTGGGCATTTCTGCCTCTCTGTTAGGTGAATATAGTCGTCTCCGCCCGTCTTAGGCAGCAGCTGAGTATTGGGCATTTCTGCCTCTCTGTTAGATTCTGTCAACTAAAAAGGCACTCAACATCAACTGAAGTAGCTACATACATAGCAGGTCAATACCGGAGTGCTAAACAAATAAACAACTTACCTGGAATGCTCAGATAATCAATGGCCATGTGAGAAAGACATGGGAATGTAGTATGATTCTTGATCCACCATTTCAATGCATCCTTGACGTCCTTAATGTCAGCAGTAAGGTAAGTATCAAGTTCATCATTGGCGAGCTTTGCCTTTGGCTTTGCCAGGCATGAAAGGCTGTCGAACACATTGTTCAACACCTATTGGCTCTCTGGGGTCATAGCTGCTGTGCTGTTCACGATGTCAGTGGGGCTCAGAATAGGAGTGGTATGAGTTCTCGTAGACATCCACCATAAGTTGTCTTGCTGTTGCAATCCAATCTGTAGGCCATCCAGCGGTCTTGAAGTACTGGAGTTTGTTTCGAGGGTGCAGAACTGTGCAAAGTTGTCAGGCACTTGAGCATTATGTAGCTTGTGAGTCATGCATACATACTGATGGCAATTCGATACATGTCAGATGAGTCAGTAAGCGAGTAGTAATGATTCAATGTCTTTTTGGCCAGTTTGAGGGAAACACAGATGGCGGGGTTGAGTGATTTGCTGTCTAGCATTCCATTTGTGAATACCTCGTCTATATAGTCCATTGCTGGGATAACCATAGCGAGGTTAGGGGTTGAGCATGAAAAGAACGCTGTTGTGTCCTTCAGAACCTGAGGTGTGATATTAGTAAACTGAAATCCTGTGCAGCACATGCTCACCTTGAGGACATCATGCAGCTGCCTTAACAGCTCCCATTCTTCATCATCCAGTGCATATCGACTCACTCCCAGCTTATGCTTGTCAGTAATCCCATCGATTCCAGCCTGATACCTCAGCACAAAGTCTAACATGTCAAACATTGAGTTCCAGTGTGTTGCCACATCCCATGGAAGAGTTCTGACACTCATTCCCAACTCCTCCACAGACACTTTCCAGGCTGGTAGCAACTTCATACTTGAATGTATGATTTTGAAAGCCAATTTGCGAATCTACAAGCAACCAGCATCAAAGAAGGTAAGTTGCATCACAAAAGAGGTTTTCAACTAACCTTTGTGAGCATTGTTGTAAATCCATTTCATATGGGTTTGAACAGTAGTAGCTTACATAAGCACGACCTTATTCGGTCGTCGAGTACTGTAGTTTTTTCTTTAGTGACTACACTATAGTTTTCTACAAGCATTAGTCAGAGCAGCTCGAGATATGCATCCAATTCTGTGTGCTTGTCCTCCGTCAATGTTTCAAGTTCATCGACCCATCCTTCAGTACCATCATCCATGACATCCAGATCCTTGCCACCCTCGGATCTCATCTGATAGGCATTAAGCCTTGCCTACAGCTCCTCAATGTCATATTTGTTCCCAAGCTCTTTCAATTCACCATTCAAGCTCTCCCAGCCCTTATTATCCTTTTGCTTTGGTAAGTCAGATGCTCAGATTAATGTTTTTGCTACCAAATTGATGATGTGTAGGAAACAGTGTGTTCGTGCTGCTTCACCGCCAAAATATGCCAAATGATCAGCTAACTCATCTGTCATCGTGTCATTTGATGATGCATTGTCTGCTGTGACACTCAAGATCTATGGCCAAGCATCAGGTAAGTTCATGATTGTATTTTTTTGATCTAGATATCTTATCTGATATTCCAAACTCGGTCAGGATGTTTGTAAATGCCTCTGCCATGTTTGCACCAGTGTGGGACTAATATAGATGGTGTTTCAATGAGGTATGTCATTCATGATGTTATCATAACCGAGACGTACCATGGCCACCTCAACCACATCTAGGACCATGGGAAGTGGTTTGCCCTTGTGCACAAGATGCACCATCACAGCTATGAATGCCATGTGGTTAGGTGATGTCCATGCATCAGTGGCAAAACTGAGCTCACTGTCATACTCCTGATACATGCGGTGTCATTTTCACTCAATAATACAGCATGAATCCACTCACCTGTAATATTTTAGCGATCCATTTCCATAATGTTGGCGAAAACAAGCTGGACATCATGCAAGACCGTTTTTGGGTGTGGTAAGTGATATTCCAGTCTCCCTGTTCCCATCAAACCCTGAAAGCCCCGGTCACTAATAATTTCAAATGGATGCAGGTCCTCCGAGACCCAGCAGACAATCTCTGCTCTGGATACCAACATGATCAATCGACACCAACAATCATATTTGTATAGAAGTATGCACTGCATCTCAGATCGAGTATGCTGTCTGTGCATGTAAGTAATACATGCCTTTCCCTTTCACTCCAAGGCAACTGATATTGTTCCATTTTCAGCATGATTTTTGATAGCTCCCCATGCTGTTTCAAGGTTCTTTGCATTACTAATTTGATTCAACACAGTTTCGCCCCAGCACAAGCGCATGTGCTTTCGCATGTTACCTGTCGACACCTTGTCACCCTTGTCGAGGTAATGTTGGACCTTGTGTTTACAGCCTTTTGCAAGGCACTTGGAAACATGGCTCTGCCGACTGTCGACATACTCAATATCGGGAACTGGGCTGAAAAATGCATATATGGGTGAGTTCCACTCCTTCATCATCCATTTTGTGTGCAATCCATCAGTCTCATGAACTCTGAACATATTGAATCCTCACAAAGCTTGCAATCTGAGTCTTCTTCAACCTCGTCATCCCCATTCTTTTTCACCTTGTTCTTGGCTTGTTTCAGCTTTTTGTTACCTTCCTTTGGATCTGGCTGCTCTGGCATGTTGACATTGTCAGATTTTGGTTGGACTCATTTTTTACTGGTCTTTGAGCTGTTGACTGGGGAAAGTTCATCTAGGGGCCTGTGGGTCAGGCTGCTTGGTGCTGACTCATGGGGAGTATGTGATTGCCCATGTTTGCGAGGCTGAGAGCTTCTATTGTCTGTTGCCATGGCATTGGTTGCTATGTTGGCTTGCACCTTCTCAGTGGGACAAGATACCCATTTGGAAAGCATGGCGGGAATATGGAGATAAGGCAACTCATGGATCTTGATATGCTTAATGTTGACAAATTTAAAGTTTGATGGGACTGTACAATATCTGTTAACAGCTGGGCTGTGTCAATGATAAATATTGGCTATAATGATATTAAAAAAGGCTATGCCATACTGTGGGTAGATCATGGGTTGTGGGTATGGGTACCATGGGTCATGGGTTGGCCAGGACCACCCCATATCCATACCCACAGGTACCCATACCCATGACCCATGGTGGGTTACTGGTACCCATGTCTTTCTCTAGTGAGAGATGAGGGTGGGCAGCCAAGATGGCACGAAGGGGGGTGTGTGCATGCTTGTGAATCAAGGTCATGCACCAGGCAGGACGGACGAGGGTGGGCAAGATGGCACTATAGAGTGTGGTGCATCTCTACAGTTATATCTCCCTCTTTTCACATTTTTGGATACTACTTATTTTTGTGTTTCCTGTCTCTGAGCGTTTTGTTACTTAGGCCGGTGTTAGACCAGTACTAGACTGGTACTTGGACTAGCCCATGTTAGTCCAGTCATGATATACGCTATTGGCATGTCTGTTTCAATTACCTTTCATTTATTTGACTAGATTTCCTTTATTTCTGTCTTATCCTTTCATTGTTTTTCATTGATCATTGCTACCCCCTATTTTTAGAATCACTGAGTGCTGGTCCGAAACTTCGGGTCCAACACCAGTCTTTTTAGGGTCAGTTGCCCCTAGGACTTCTAGACCAGTCTAGTATATTTCCCCTTATCTCCATTTAGTTCTCATCATATTCCCTTGGATGTTTGACAAGTCTCGGGCATACCTAGACTATAAAGCTTTGTACCTTGTAGATAGAATGTCACTTTTGGTTGGATTCTCAACTGTTTGAACCACTCGTCCTCCACACCATCTACCGATTCACCGTATCATTCACCATCACTGTCTACATCCCTAACGTCTCTTCTCCTTCCGTTCTCACCCTGGACTACTAGTCTCGCGCTCCAGACTACCTCCAGACTATCGTCTTCCTCTGCAGAACTGGTCTTGGACTTCCCCACGTCCTCACCCTTACCTCAAGTCCCTTTAGGGGCGAAGTATCTTGCCTCCCCCTTTCTCACTTTGACGACCTAGGGCTAGTGACGTTTCCCACTCCTAGTCCTTCCAGCTGTCCTAGCATCTTTACAACTGGAGCCCACCGTGAGGGACTCACCCAAGGGTTCCAGGAGAAGTCTACGACCAACTGCCCAATGCCAAGAACTTGAAAAGCTTCTTCGACAGTTCTGAACTTTACAGATTGGCCCCAACGACTCACTTCTGTTTCGGGCGGTTGCTTCTAGTGAAGCTCAACACAATTGATCTTATTGGTTGAGCGCTCTGCCATTCTGTTCCCTCCTTCCTGATTTAGGTAATACAGGTGACACACATCAGAGACCCAAACTCTTGGTTACAGTCCTGATCAGGAAAATTTAGCCGACAAAGCGAACCTAAGCGACTTCGTACCCGGAGCGTATATCCATTCAACCCCGCAACAACAGTCAAGGGAGTCACACCTCACCTCCCAATTTTCTTCACCACTCTCATCCCTCACTCTGAGTCCTTCCTCATTGTCGTCTTCGCCCTCATCATCATCTACATCTTCTGACTCAATCCTCCCATTGCTCTCCTATCTTCTTGACCACTCCAGACTGTTGCTCCGGACTACACCAGTCTTGCAAACCACCCTTCCGCTCAAGCTCAAACTGCTGTTCACTGTCCCAGAATACCGTCCACACCATCTAATTCCCTTCCTTCTCATACTCTGCATGCTACATACTAACCCACTAAAACCTCCTGCTCCAAACCATCCTATGGCTAACCAAGCTCCACAGATGCTGCTCCGTGGTATCCAGAATGCCCCGAAGTTTGACGGGAAGATCCCAGCCTTGTTGCCGCATTTCCTTGAGAATGTCAATATCCTCGGAACAGCATCCAGTATCTCTGAGTTGGAGAAAATCTGGGCCGCTATCAGGTATGCTGACCTCAAGGAGGCTGAGGGCTGGGAGCTTCTTGACGAAGCAACTGCTAACCCACCGGATTGGGGAAGCTTTGTCCAAGCTGTGAAGAAGTTGTACCCCAGTTGCAAAGGAGCCAACTGGTACTGTTGCACTGATATACAATATTTAGTCCAGGAGTTCCACACGAAGCTGATGTGCACCTTAGAAGATCTCAGTGAGTACCAGCACAAGTTCCTGAAGATCACCTAGATTCTCATCAACAGTCGCAAGCTCTCGGACTTAGACTGAGACGCTCTCTTCATGTCCGGTCTACCAGCCAACCTCGAAACCCAAGTCTGCCAGCATCTGCTCATTACCAAATCCACTCACCATCCCTCTGATCCATATCCTATCAACGATATTGTCAATGCTACCCAGTTTCTTCTCACTGGTTCCACCCTCCGCCCTCTCACAGCTGCTTTAGTGGCAACCACCCAGCCTGCTCAGCCCTACTATCTGGTTTGGGCGGCAGCCATCGTCCCACAGACCATAACACCAACTGCTGCTCTGGTTGTCAAGCAGGAGCAGGTCAATGTACCACCCACTGGGACTGTGCCTTCTGCGCAGACCCGTCACACCTCATGGGCAATTGTCCCCATGTAGAAGGCTACAGTATATCCAGGCTGGGAAAGCCAGCTGAGCATCCAATGGTCATTTGTACCTACCAGATGGCAGGCACATTCCACATGTCCAGGGGACCCAATGTCTCTGAGAGTGTCTAGACTGACTGCCCATGCCGGCAGCTGTCTCTTCTTCAGTTGTCACTGCCGGTCTATTCTCCATAATGGACTCATCCACTAACACTATCCTAGACATCCAACCGTTGGTCTTCATGACCCCAGTCGACCCAGACTTGGATGACGAGTCTGATCCTGCATTTGCTGACCCCGAGTTCTAGGCATACCTAGCCAGCGCTTGGGCTGCTTTCCAAGCCAACAAGAAAGACAAGGGGAAGCGAGTCTGATTCAACGGTGTAGAGATGCCGGCTTGAAAGACCAGTCGTCCCAGTCCTCACACTGCCTCCGTCGAGGAGGAGGTCATCTTGCCGGCAATCAAGGCCATGTGGTCTAAGTCAGCAGGACCTCTGAAGACCTCTGTTCCAGCTGTGTCGAGACTGGCTACTCCGTCATCATCTTCATCAAACACTACTCCATTCCGTGCTGACCTGGCTAGCACTTCATTATCATTCAACCCCCAAGGACAATTTAGGTACTCATTCCCCCTCGAAGATGAGACCGCTCTGAAGCATCTCTTAGACCGGGTCCTTGCAACCACAGTACCACATCTGTAAAACAACCCCCTTTGTACAGATCTGTACAGCTCTGTACAATGCTGTACAGTTCACAGAGCTATAGCCAGGTTACTATCTGTACAGGTCTGTACAGACCTGCACAGACCTGTACAGAGCTGCATAGAGCTGTACAGAATTAGTACAGACTTGCAAACATACTCATTATTTTCCTTGCATTTTCACTCTCACAAGATAGGGGTAGAAATCAAATTTATTACATCTAATACAACTACAGTACAAGCACAAAGTACAAGTATACAATACATACAGAAGGAAAAGGGAAAGAGGGAAGAGGGAAGGGAGGGGGGAAAGAATGATAGTGAGTCAGAGGGGAAAAAACAAGGGAGATATGACTCACAGGGCAGAGGATAGAGACCAGACCAGACCAGAGAGTGCAGAGATGAGATGAGAGAGCAGAGAGCAGAGATAGAGGGCAGAGAGCAGAGAGCAGAGAGCAGAGAGCAGAGCAGAGAGCAGAGAGCAGAGAGCAGAGCAGAGAGCAGAGAGCAGAGAGCAGAGAGCAAAGGCACAGAGAGAGAGCAAAGGGATGGGGGTGGTGGTGGTGGTGGTGAGGAAGAATAAGTCGAACATGATGATGTGGCGCTTTCTGGACTGCTTAGTCATCAAACATCCCCTTTTTTGCCAAGTCATTCTAGTACACTTTTGCTACACTTTCTTACCACACATTTACTACACATTTACTACACTCTTTGACCGCATTTTTGCTACCATTTTGCTACACTTTCTTACCATATTTTCATTACAGTTTTGCTACACTTTTTGACCGCATTTTTACTACATTTTACTACACTTTGACTACACTTTCTAACTGCATTTTTACTACACTTTGGCTCCACTTTCTAACCACAGTTTTATAGTACACTTTTATTACACTTTTTGACCCCATTTTTAGTACACTTTTGCTAGACTCTCTCACTACATTTTTGCTACATTTTTTGACCGCATTTTTGGTACACTTTTTAGTACAACTTTGCTATCCCTTAACCACACTTTTTCACAAGCCACTAATGCATGTTTAACCTGCACTGGTATTAGTTAACAAATTGACAATAAACAGTCTGTACAGGTCTGTGAGTCTGTGGGTCTGGACAAAAACTAGTGTTTTACTGATGATGGATCCTCAAGTCTCTGTTCTCCACTCCTGGTCACCACTGTCATGATTTTCGGCAAATGCTGAGTACAAGATTGCAGTGTGTGCATTAACCCCAAACAGTAGATTTCAAGCCAACTTAAGCATCACCTCACCAAGTATGTTTAAACAACCAACCTTCATTACTTCAATCACTTTCCAGCATACATTCAGCTTGTCTATCTCACTTCAGAATGGCCACCGAGATTGTGAATGGACACTGAATTGCACTGGTCCAATTGGTCTCAGTTTGTGTTGAGGAGGCACCTAGATGAGAAGCCAGCAAATCTGAGCTACAATGGTGTGACTCTGATGAGATTCATAGTGCATGGAAGCTCAGGAGCTCCATACACAAGCAGAGCAGAGTAACCATACATGATGAGCCACTCGGAACACATGTAAAAAAATAAAAATAAAAAAGGATAAGGAAGGGCATGGGTAATGCAAAATACAGGACCTGGTGAAACAGGAAGACAAATGTATGAGTGAATTGTACATACAGAGGGCCCAAACTGCACACCTGATGGGACAGGGAGAGAACTGGCTGAAAAGGGGTTGAAGCGCAGCTTCTGTGGCCCACCAGGCAGAGTTTGAAATGGGTGGCTGGCGAGGCAAGATACTTCCCAGTGGATAACTAGATCAATTAGTCTCGTGT
>JBBPKY010000323.1:0-26451 GCA_038089495.1 Xerocomellus dryophilus
GCTTAAAGAGTCAGGATGGTCTGTTCCTACTGTACCTTGCTTGTATCCGACGCTCACATTACTCAAAGAGTGTTTGGATCAGATTGGACAGCCCGCCGGGGAGCCGAGCAAGGGTGAAAACAGTCACTTTAGACAGATATTTGCATCGAAGGATGTACACCTCCTTGCGTTCTTCATTCTTGTCTATGTTGGCGTCGAGGTTACCATCGGAGGTATGTCTATAGTGACCACGTCTCTTTACCCTGTGTCGGATTCACGAGGATGTTCAGGCTGGATTGTGACGTATATCATTGACGTCCGCGGCGGTGGGCCTTCGTCTGGGTATATATCATCAGGATTTTTCGGAGGTATGTCGCACCTAGGAAGGGTCTACTAGTAGCTCTATCCCACCTATCCGTCAATGAACAGGTCTGATGACGGGTCGCGTTGCCTTGTTGTGCCTCAACCAAAAGGTACGTCCTCCGTAGCTGTTACTATATGGTTATACCCCAATCCTGTCAGGTGGGAGAACGGAAGGTTCTGTTCATTTATGCTGTTCTTGCGATTGGATTAGAGTTGGTCGTCTGGCTAGTACCTTCGTTGATCGGTGGGGCCGTGTCTGTTTCGATCATTGGTGTCTTGCTGGGGCCGATGTATCCGATCGCGATGAACCATGCTGGACGGGTGTTGCCAGCTTGGCTGCTGACCGGTAACCCCCCTCGTCGAATCTCCACGAAGAGACCGTACTGACGCGTGTGTGGTAGGTTCGATTGGATGGATCGCTGGGTTTGGTCAAGTGGGCTCAACGCTGCTCCCTTTCATGACGGGCGCGATCGCTTCCAAGACAGGTATTAGCTCCTTGCAGCCTTTGTGAGTGTGATAGACTCTGTTGGGAAAACTGCTCTTACGCGTCGTGTATATAGGTTAGTAGTGATGATTGCGTTCATGACGGTCCTCTGGGCGCTCGTTCCCAGCAAGGGCCCACGGCGCATGGATTGATGACAACCTTGTTGACCTCGTCGATGACATGGAATCTATACATGTACTAATACGTGGTGTAGAACGTCCACAATCGCTACTTTGATCCAATGCGACAGTAGTCCCATGGAGAAACTACACCGAGCCCTTCTGAGGGGGTGTGCTAACTAAGCTATCTACACCGCCAGCTCTAGCTCACTCTGAACCACGCGAGGACCTTTTAGGATCTTCTACCCCAAATCACCAGACACACATCCACATGTTTCAAGGTCGGTATTAACGCTATATAGGCTGCCCGATCCTCCTCGGACGACCCTTTCCTACCATTGTACTGGGGCCGCTCTCTGGAGAGCTCCCGCCGTGACGATGCGGACGGAAGGAAGCAGAGGGTGGATGCTGACTAACTATGCATACGCAGACCTAAGTAGTAAGTACTACAGTAGACTCCCTCATAACACATACCCGGTATGATCCATACTCCCTCGGAGTCCATAGCTTTCTCAATTTCCCGAGTTGGTTTGCAGAGATCTGTTACCCATAACCCATACCCCATAGCATTTTTCAGGAAATTTGCCGTTATAGCCTACCAGGTCATAGCCCATGTACAGAGGTGCGAGCTAACCTTGGCGAAAAGTCAGTTTGTGGAGGAACTGAGTCGTCATCAGTGTACTGCTCATTGCGATACCAATCTCGCCTTCGTCTTTCAGCAACATCGCAAGAGTAGAAGGGTCCGTCCGCGCATGCACACGAGTGACACGACCGAGAATGACGCACGCATCGCAAGACGCATTGTTCACAATATTTTTGCGGTCCGACCACGTCACGATGTGGTCGTTACAAATGAAAATTTTCTTCAACAATCACGCCGCGACGATCCTGTGGTCGTACGGTCGACCTTTATGCGCACAAGCACGCCTCCCACCTCCAGCGCTCAACCCCCAAACAGTTGGTGTGATGATGGATAGCGAGGTGGTCCAAACCGAGCCAGCGCCAATGATGCCTTTGAAGACGGGGGCGATCGGCATCCGGACGTCAGTGCTTACTGGATCATCCACTCCATTTGGGAGTTCCAAGGGAGTCTGATTCGATCGACTGACGAGTCTCTTGATTCAGAAGGCACTTGCAAATGGAGATCGATCCCTGTTGCTTATCGAATGCCTCTCACTGCATGGCGTGGGACAGGAGTCCATGCGGACCTTGGATTGTTCGTGGGATCATACCTCTTTAGGTCACTGATGCCATTTTGCTCTCGACAGGTCGTGCTCGCATACCACCATGGTCACTGCCTCAGCCTACTCCCATTGTGTGCTACGGTTGGTAGTTTCCTAAACGGCCTTGGAAGGACAGCGGTTGGGACAGCGGTAGCCCCCTGACGAGAGCTTTCGCAGGCCGTACCTGTTTGTCCGTCCCTGATCCTTGGAGAGGGGTGCCTGATGAGCGCAGCAAACGGATATGTCATCTCAGGTCGGCCTCTCCCGCGTACACTGGAACCCTGAGAGATCACGTCTCCCCATCTTCGGACGGATAAACCTCGGAAGGTCGGCCTCTCCCGCGTACACTGTGAACCCTGAGAGATCACGTCTCCGCATTGTCGTTCGGAGAAACCTCGGAAGAAAAGAAAAGAGCTCGAGCCCATCTGTATGTCGTCCAGGAGAAACAGTTGGCTGCCTCATCCAAGGACGTACACGATGTCGGGTGATCAGCAGGTGAATAGGGCGAGGCACCGCAGAACCTACTAGCTCCATGGTGATAATTCGACCTTATCTATTCTACTTTTTCTTCTTTTGACCTTTTACATACAATGATGACTCGTCAAACGTTTGCCAGTGCCGGGCACCTTGTTATGGGGGTGTTTCCTACTCCGGTACCGTTATCATGACTCGGATGCCCCTCGTTTGGGCTGGCACGGCGTCCGAAACGCGTATAAAGAGCGCCGATTCTATGCGAGAGCGATCAACTCGCTGCAATAACCATCTCGTCAAGGCATGCAAACCACCAGTGTTTCCACAGACAACGGCGCCAATCCACGACACCCGGCCCGATCCAGCGACGACGTCGAATTGAGCAACCTCGCACGCACGGCGTCTACGGGCGATCCTGTCATCGCGATGAAGCAAGCTAGTACTACCCACACGGATGCCGCCAACGACACCGTGGTTCAGACCAAGGAACAGCGTCTCCGCGCACGCATCCAGTTCGCGACCTTGTGTTGGACGCTCTACCTCGCGGGTTGGAACGACGGGTCGACAGGTCCGTTATTGCCACGGATACAAACAGTCTACAACGTAGGTGTCCCCGTGATGCTGGGGGGCGTCGGACGTTGACGTTGACACGCGGACAGGTCAATTTTGCGGTGGTATCCCTCATTTTCGTGTTTGCTTGCATTGTGGGTGTCGTCTCGACTTTTCCGTCGATATCGCGGCGGTGATGTTGATTGAATCGAAAGGGATTTTTGACAGGCGCGTTCTCGAACGTGCTGTTGAACGATCGGTATGGGTTCGGCAAGGTTGGTTTATATCGCAACCGACGGTGGTATTGGGATGCTGACGCAGAGTCTGGCACGATAGGTCCTCGTTCTCGGTACGTGAATCCTTGGATGTTCTCTCTTCCAGTTAGGCAAAAGGAATGACCAATTGACTGTATTGATTTCCAGGATCTGTTCTTCAAGTGATTGGGTATGCCATCGAGGCTGCCGCCTTGCCTTTTCCGGCATTCGTGGTGGGGTATGCCATCAATGGCATCGGTTTGGCATTACAGGTTTGTTTTTCGCGTTGGCTGGTTTCTGCTGCCACTAGACTCTTCTAGGATGCTCAGGCAAATGGTTTCGTAGCTAGCCTCAAAGAAAATCCAGAAGCTAAGATGGGCATCTTGCACGCGGTATGTTTACACGCTCGTTCCTCCGTACATCGAACACGGCTGAATCAGCCTAGGCTTATGGTATGAGATGTCGTGCGTTGCATCTGAGCGGGGTACTCACGCTTCGAACGTTGAAGGCGCTGGAGCGCTGTCGTCTCCGCTCGTTGCAACACAGTTTTCCCAACTTTCGCACTGGTCTTTCCATTATCTCGTGTCGTTGGGTATCGCGTTGATAAACACCGTCCTCCTGATTGCAGTCTTTCGTTTAAAGAACCAGGATGGTCTGTTCCTACCATACTTCGCTTGTATCCGACGCTCACATTACTCAAAGAGTGCTTGGATCAGATCGGACAGCCCACCGGGGAGCTGAGCGAGAGTGGAAACAGTCATTTTAGACAAATATTTGCATTGAAGGATGTGCACCTCCTTGCGTTCTTCATTCTTGTCTATGTTGGCGTCGAGGTTACCCTCGGAGGTATGTCTGTTATGTCCACGTCTCTATATCCTGCGCCGGATTCACGAGGATGTTCAGGCTGGATTGTGACGTATATCATCGACGTTCGTGGCGGAGGGCCATCGTCTGGGTATATATCATCAGGATTTTTCGGAGGTATGTCCCATCTGGAGAAGGCCTGTTAGTAGCTCTATCCCACTTATCCGTCAATGAATAGGTCTGATGACGGGTCGCGTTGCCTTGTTGTGGCTCAACCAAAAGGTACGTCCTCTGTAGTTGTCACTATCTCGTCATACCCAATCCTGTCAGGTGGGAGAACGGAAGGTTCTGTTCATTTATGCTGTTCTTGCGATTGGATTAGAGTTGGTCGTCTGGCTAGTACCTTCGTTGATCGGTGGGGCCGTGTCTGTTTCGATCATTGGTGTCTTGCTGGGGCCGATGTATCCAATCGCGATGAACCACGCTGGACGCGTGTTACCAGCTTGGCTGCTGACCGGTAACCCCCCTCATCGAATCTCTACGGAGGGGCCGTACTGACGCGCGTGTGGCAGGTTCGATTGGATGGATCGCTGGTTTCGGTCAAGCGGGCTCGGCGCTGCTCCCATTCATAACGGGCGCGATCGCTTCCAAGACGGGTATCAGCTCCTTGCAGCCTTTGTGAGTGGGATAGTCTGTTGGGAGGACCGCTCTTACGCGTCGTGCATATAGGTTAGTAGTGATGATGCTGTTCATGACGGTCTTCTGGGCGCTCGTTCCCAGCAAGGGCTCGCGGCGTATGGATTGATGACAACCTTGCTGATTTCGTCGATGACATGGAATCCATACATGTACTAATACGTGGTGTAGAACGTCTACAAACGCTCCTTGGTCAAATGTGACAAGTAGTCCCCACCGAGCCCATCTGGGGGTCTGTGCTAACTAAGCTATCTACGCCACCAGCCCTAGCTCACTCTGAACCACGCGAGGACCTTTTAGGATCTTCTACTCCTGGGTCACCAGGCATAAATCCACATGTTTCAACGTTGGTATCAACGCCACATATGCTGCCTGATCCTTCTCGGACGTCCCCTTCCTACTATGTATCTTGAGCGTCTCGAGCGGACACTGCGACCGCGCCACAAAACTCCTGAACGCGTGCCGCCACCTGCTCGGACCGGAGTACGGATCCTTGATCTGGAGGTGCCTCAGTGCGGGCAGGGTGATCGCGTCCAGGAAGAAGTGAGTCCCCCGCCACACTGTGACGCCGAGCGAGCGGAGGTTGGCGTGCGTGAGCGCGCGCGCGGCGTACCTCGCCACGTCGTACCGCGGGACGTCAACGGATGAAAAGACAAAGTCTTGAAGGTGCGGACAGAGTGCGAGGAGGGTGAGCACGACCGGGCCGTCGATGTCCGGGCTGATCAAATGCTTGTTACTGAGCCTGACCCGCAGGTACGCGAGGTGCGTCCAGTAGTTCTCGAACGCGGACCGCACGCCTGCGCTGAACACGATCCGTTTTAGGGTGAGGCTGCGCAGCCGCGGTTCGGGTTGGACGATCTCGATCTCTAGGTCTTTGTGAAGGTCACCCTCGAGCGCGACGCGTTCGAGCATGAGGTGTTCGAGCATGGGAACATCCTTGAGCAACAGCTTTTCCACGTCGCCTTTGACGGGCCGTATGGCGCGGCTGGTGTAGGGCTGCAGGAGTTCCGTCACTTCCTTCCGCCATACCGGGTTCTTGGGCGCCTGACGCATGTCGAAGGCGAGCGAGAGTGGACAGCCTCTCGCACGGGAAAGCCAGTGGTGGTAGAAGAGCAGGTCCTGATGCAGTCTCCAATACCTCGGCTCGACCACAAGCGAACACCAGAGCCTCGGGGTCCCGAGCGCCACCTTTCGCCACCCCCTGCAGACACCCATGAGCAACAATGGCGCGGTCTCCGTTTTCGGTTCGGTGTACTTCATGAGAGGCAAACACCGCACGAAGATCTCGCTCAGGATTTCCGGGGGGAAGCGTCAAATGCAGGAGACCAGGCCCTGGTGGGCTTGCATCGAGGTGAGGATCTGTTGGCGGACGTCGCGGACGCGCTGCATGGTGGATTCTACGAAGGCGAGGCTGGCGTCGACGTTGTGGAGCTGGGCTTGGCGCTGACGGACGATCTCGGTGATGGCATGGACGTCCTGTCCGGACGCGGCGTGGTTGGTGTTGGTGTACTTTGAGAAAGGCGTATCGAGGGGTGGGGACTGCGTGTCCGAGTCGTCGTGCATGTTCCCATTCAACACGCCCCACCACCACCACGAATCAGCGTGAAGCGTCAGCTTGGAATCGACCGCATTGACAATAGTGGGAAAGGACTTACATTGGCGCTCAGATTGGGGAGCTACATATCAAGCGAGAGTCGGGAGCACGAGCAGGGACGAGAGACGGAAACGAAAAAGGGTTGGCGTTAAACTCGACCGCACACCACAGACACGACGGTGGATACTCACCAGCGCTTGAAGAAGCTCGTCGACCGACATGATTGGATGCCGACTCGCAGAGCTTCCGACACGATGATGGGTCTGCATAGTGTACCATGTCTGCAGGAGAAGGGAGAGGGAATAGGGGACGTCGCCAAAAGTCGCCATAGGGGGCCATTTCGTAGGTGTCGGGCTCCTCCGAAGCTTAGCATATATGCCATAGTCGGCGTTGCCACCAAACACCTGTCTTTGGAGATCGCTATGCATGCTGAAGAAAGACGAGGCCGTACATTGCAAGACGTATGTACGACAGTCTAGTGATGCGAAGGAGAGACGTGGATAAGCAGAGAATGGCTCTGCGCTTTCCGAACCTGGACAGAAGCCTGAAGCTGCCAGGTAGATTGCGAGCTGCGAGGGCGGGTGGGACCGCCTCGCACAAAGAGTCTACAGAAGAAGTAAGGAGGCCTGCGCGCCGAGATGAGAAATCGAGGTCAGGGAGCGGTGGGCGCGACGGGCACGATTGAGCTGGAAGAAAAAAGAAATTACGTCAGAGGACTGCAGGGGAGAGATCCGACCTTCGTTCGAAACACGCAGCGCGCCACATCCGTGGCAACAGCCGATACGGGCAGATTTGGCTCTGGCCAGACATTCTCTTACCCTACATTCAATACTTCGCGCACTGAAGATGCCATCAAGTTCGCCCACGAATTCCGAGTCGGCGAATGCCAGTCATGCTTGAAGCCGTTATGCGTGTTCGAGCTTCAAGACGTAGACCGAATTCCTAATATCCTTCTACCCAGTGTAATTTACCCAGGTTTGCCGATCCCATCGTTTCGAGGAGACTTCCTTGTCTGGCCTACGGATCTCCTCACAATGTCAGTTGTGCCCACCGGATACCATTATGGCGACCTTCGTCGTCCTGCAGACTGCCGTTCCGCACACGACCTGCTTCTAACGCCACATTCGTGTCATCACCCTTGCACCCCCCAACGACAAGCAGTCTATCGGAAGCGTTTACTCCCGCAGATCAAGTGGCTGCTGGCGAACAAGGCCGTGGGAGATCGCTCACTCGCACGCACACGTTGGAAGACAGTAGAGGTCCGAAATGTTGACGGATCATTCGAGGATGTTTCCACCGTGACTGTTTCCCCAAGGTCGCTGTTATGTCAACCTCGAGGCCATATTCATAACTCATTTTATGCGGGAGCGATCGACTCGTTGGTTTGAGGCATACAAGCCACCAGTGTTCCCACAGACGGCAGTGCCAACTCCACCCAACGGCTCGACCCAGCGACCACCGATGATTCCATGTTCGGATTGGCGGCGACCACGGTCGACCTTTACTTATGCCTAGGTTTTGGATCCCACGTGCACGCCTCCTTCAAGGCTCCGACCCACGTTGGCCTGACGAATCCCGGGGAACAGGTGAGATCCTCGGCTGCGGATGCCCAGCAACTCCCCCCAACTCCCACCCAAACCCCTAATCTCGGTTCCAGATCTTATGTGTGACAACTGGGTTTGAAGTCGGAGGCAAAATCTTGGCACGCTCGCGCTGGCACATAGGATCTGGTGCAGTTCATAGAGGGGGGCCCGGCCCGGCCGGCTCGGAGACATACTGTGCTCTTTCCCAATGGACACCAATTTCACAGATTGGGACGACCTTTTCGAACGAATTGAGGTGTTCGGAGACGGCGAATGCCCAGTAGACTGCTTGCAACAGAACCGTGACGCCGTGATCTCACACAACGAACATGCAGAGGAGTCGGAGGGTCTGATCCAAATCAGCCAGACGCGCGCGATGAGAGAGAAGCTCCAGGGACAAGATATCGATATCACGTCGAAACTTCTGCGCATTCTCGATGCCATCACGCCGAAGAGATGGGCTTGCTGCTTTTCTTCGATGCTATTAGCTGGGATCTGGATGTTCCTGCCTGCCATTCCAATGCGACTATCCGGTACCCTCGTACCGGCCTCCTCGTCAGTGTAGAGCTACCAGGTATCCTCACACGGTGGTATCGCCCGCCCCGAAATCGTCACACACTTTCACAGTTCGCTGCTCACACGACCTTCGAGCTGATCGACAAGGAGATGGAGCGGCTCGCGCCACGGGTTTTCTCTCACCCGGACGACACAAGTCCTGAACGCCTACTGAGCTTCGACTTCAAGGCATTCGCATCTGCGGTGCACGCGGCCTTGTGGGATCTGATCTCGCGTATGGTGTACAGTGAGACTCGGAAACAGCCTATGCGAAACACTCACGAGACATCCGAGTTGGTATGTGTATATTTCGGTTACACAGTGTATTCTGGTGGTGACGAGATCGCCCAGCCGTGGACATTGTATGTAGGTGTGTGGTTTATCGGTCCGTGCATTCGATATGTTCACAACTTGGGCACGCTAATGAGCTACAAATGGCTTGCTAATGCGTATGGTGCTCTCTCCCAACGTGCGATGGGAAATACGTGTGCTAGGCACATGCGGGGAGGTATGTACATGTACCTCTTGCAAGCATTTCCTAATGTATGTGGTAACCAGCTGCTGTCGCTGTTAACGGCGACCGCAGACAGCCCCATGCTGACAAAACGTTGTACCTGCGTGATGCTCTACTAATGTGGCCTGGCTCCGAAGTTGAAGACAAACCTGGTCTTCCTCAAGGGCGCCCAGTGGGGAAATGATCAAAACCTGCTTGTCAGGTTGAGCAAACTGCAGCATCACGAACGGCATTGTTGTTCCTGAGCCGGCTGGGGTAATGACGGAGCAGTCGAGTCCGAGGGCTTCTGCAACATTCAGCTGCCACGGGTATAGCTCGAAGTTGTTACATCGGCGGCGGAACTCGTCAGAGATCGTTTGTCGGGTCGAACCAGACTCACATTTCCTTTTTTTGTTTGGCTTCATCTCGAGCTTCTGCATGTAACTCGCCAGCACGTATTTCCCGCTGTCTCTGAGCTTTGAAGCGAGATTCAAGAGGGGCCGTTCAAAAGTTCGTTGAAAAAGGCAAGTAGCTACTACTTTTTCTCATCGCTCGCCCGATCTACCCCCTTCTGTACGAACTGCACCAGACGCTCCAGGGCACGACAGAATCCTGGACTGAAGAAAATTCTGCCTCCGACTAGAAAGTCCGGTTGACAGCTCGCTCGTACCCCAGAGCGTCGGAAACGAGACTAGTAAAGGTGAGGTGTCACAAGTGGCAGTGTCAACGTCAAGGTTTGCGTTCGCTTACGGATCCGAAGCGCACCCCACAGCGCAGCAGCACTTCGAGTTATTCCACGAGTTCTCCGCTATGGCTCGTCAGGAACTTGTCCCTGGCACCTTGGCAGTGTTTCCCACCCCCTCCAGCACCGTCATATGAGCCTCGTTCGGGTAGGCACGTCCGAAACGTGTATAAACATCGTCGATGTGTTATGCGAGTACGATCAACTCGCTGCAAGATCCGTCTCGTCAAGACATGCAAGCTACCAGTGTTTCCACAGAAGTCGGTGCCCATCCAGGACACCCAACGGCCCGATCCAGTGACGACGTCGAATTGAGCAACCTTGCACACAAGGTGTCTGCGGACGATCCCATCCTGATGAAGCAAGCCACACACACCATTGCCGTAAACGACACCGTGGTTCAGACAAAGGCACAGCGCCTCCGTGCACGCATCCAGTTCGCGACCCTCTGTTGGACGCTATACCTCGCAGGTTGGAACGACGCGTCGACAGGTCCGCTGTTGCTGCGGATACAAAAAGTCTACAACGTGGGTGCCCCCATGATCGTGCACGGGGCTGATGTGGACTCGCGGACGATAGATCAATCTTGCGGTGGTATCCCTCATTTTCGTGTTTGCTTGCATTGTGGGTGTCGTCTCTACTTTTCCGTCGATGTCGCGGCAGTGACGTTGATTTAATCAAAAGGGATTTTTGACAGGTGCGTTCTCGAACGTGGTGTTGAACGATCGGTATGGGTTTGGCAAGGTCGTTTTATATCGTTACCGACGGTGGTATTGGGATGCTGACGCACAGAGTCTGGCACGATAGGTCCTCGTACTCGGTATGTGATCTATCTTTGGATGTTCTCTCTTCCAGCCAGGAAAGGGAAATGACCAATTGACTGTGTTGATTTCCAGGATCTGTTCTTCAAGTGATCGGGTATACCATCGAGGCTGCCACCCTTCCTTTTCCGGCATTCGTGCTCGGGTATGCCATCAATGGCATCGGTATGGCATTGCAGGTTTGTTTTTCGCATAGGCTGGTTTCTGCTGTCGCCAGACTCCCTTCTAGGACGCTCAGGCAAATGGTTTCGTAGCTAGCCTCAAGGACAATCCAGAAGCCAAGATGGGCATCTTGCACGCAGTACGTTTATGTGTTCGTTCCCACATCGAACACGGCTGAATCAGGCTAGGTTTATGGTATGGTGTCGTGCGTTGCGTCGGAGCGGGGTACTCACGCTTCGAACGTTGAAGGCGCTGGAGCGCTGTCGTCTCCGCTTGTTGCAACACAGTTTGCCCAACTTTCGCATTGGTCTTTCCATTATCTCGCGTCGTTGGGTATCGCGTTGATAAACACCGTCCTCCTGATCACAGTCTTTCGTTTAAAGAGCCAGGATGGTCTGTTCTTACTGTACCTCATTGGCATCCGACGCTCACGTTGTTCAAAGAGTGTCTAGCTCAGATTGGGCAGCCCGCAGGGGAACAGAGCAAGGGCGAAAACAGTCACTTTAAACAGATATTTGCATCGAAGGATGTACACCTCATTGCGTTATTCATTTTTGTCTATGTCGGCGTCGAGGATACTATCGGAGGTATGTCTGTTATGACTACGTCTCTATATCCTGTGCCTGATTCACGACGATGTTCAGGGTGGATTGTAACCTATATCATCGACGTCCGTGGCGGTGGGCCATCGTCCGGGTATGTATCGTCAGGATTTTTCGCAGGTATGTCACATCTGGGAAGGGGCTAGCTCTATCCCACCTATACGTCAATGAACAGGTCTGATGACCAGTCGCGTTGCCTTGTTGTGGCTCAATCAGAAAGTATGTCCTCTGTCGCTGCTACTTTATCGTCATACCCCAATCCTGTCAGGTGGGAGAACGGAAGGTTCTGTTCATTTATGCTGTTCTTGCGATTGGATTAGAGTTGGTCGTCTGGCTGGTACCTTCGTTGATCGGTGGGGCCGTGTCTGTTTCGATCATTGGTGTCCTTCTGGGACCAATATATCCGATTACGATGAACCACGCTGGGCGTGTGTTGCCAGCCTGGTTGTTGACCGGTAATGTCCCTCGTCAAATCCCTGAGGCCCTACTCACGTGTGTGTGGCAGCTTCGATGGGATGGATCGCTGGGTTCGGTCAAGTGGGCTCAGCGCTGTTCCCTTTCATGACGGGCGCGATCGCGTCTGAGACGGGTATTAGCTCCTTGCAGCCTTTGTGAGTGTGATAGCCTATTGGTAGGGCCGCTCTCACGCATCGTGTCTAGGTTAGTAGCGATGATGGCATTCATGACGGTCCTCTGGGCGCTCGTTCCCACCGGCAGCAAGGGTTCGCGGTGTACGGATTGATGACAACGCTTGCTGACCTCGTCAATGACATGGAATCCTCACATGTACTACTCATACATGGTGTGAAACGTCCATAACGTCCATTCACCCTCCTTGTTCCGATGTGAGAGGAGCAACTCAGACACCATCTCAGTCAATGAGAACTTGAAGCCGTACACGGCCTATTTTTTTCTCCAAGACTTGGGTCGGGTAGGGCCTCTTTTCTGCATACATGCGAGCGGTATTAAGCATTATCCCATACCTCTCGCCATTCTTACCTCGCTCTCTCCCCTCCCAGGCTGCCATCTCTGGGTCCATGATCTCCGGTATATTCCTAACGAAAAGGATTGGAATCGTTGCGTCATGGTCCTGTAGCGCGCCAGAATCCATTTTGCAGCACTGTACATCAGATGAACGACCGTCCGCCATCAGCCACCCGGCATTGTACTTGTGGATTGATGTGGCACGACAACGATTCTGGGCCTGCTGACTTAGCTATATACACTGCCGCCACTTCTAGCTCACTCGAACCTAAGGGTTTCTACTCCTCCAGACACAAATCCACGTGTTTCAACGTCGGTATCAACACCATATACTCTGCCTGCTCCTCCTTGGGCGACACCTGCCAGCTATGAATCTTGAGGGTCTCGAGTGGAAACCGCGACCGCGCCACAAACCCCCTGAAGTGGTTGTGCCGCCACTGGCTCGGACCAATGTACAAATCCCTGATATGGAGGTACCTCAGCGCGGGTAGGGTGAGCGCGTCCAGGAGGAAGCCAGTCCCCCGCATCACTCTGACGCCGAGCGAGCGGAGGTTGGCGTGCGTGAGCACGCGCGCGGTGTAAGTCGCCACGGCGTGCTGCGGGATATCAATGGATGAAAAGGTAAAATCTTGGAGGTGCGGGCAGAGTGCGAGGAGGGTGAGCACAACCGGGCCATCGATGTCTGGGCCCAGCAGGTGATTGCTACTGAGCGTGACCCGCAGTTGCGTGAGGTGCGTCCAGTAGTGCTCGAACGCGGACCGTACACCCGCGCTGAACGCGATCCGGTATAGGGTGAGACTGCGCAGCCGCCGTTCGGGCTGGACGATCACGATCTCTGAGTTTCTGTGAAGGTTACCCTTGAGCGTGACGTGTTCGAGCATGGGCACATCCTTGAGTAACAGGTTTACCGCGGTGGCACTGTCGAAGGTGACGTGGAGCAGTACGGCGCGGCTGGCGTAGGGCTGCAGGAGTTCCGTCACTTCATTCCGCCATACCGCGTTCTTGGGCGCCTGACGCATGTCGACAGCGAGCGAGAGTGGACAGCCTCTGGCACGGGAAAGCCAGCAGTGGTAGAAGAGCAGGTCCTGCTGCTGCCAGCCTCCCTCCAATGGCTCGGCTGGACCGAAAGCGAACACCAGAGCCTCGGGGTCCCAAGCGCCACCTTTCGCCACCCCCTGCAGACACCCATGAGCAACAATGGCGCGGTCGCCGTTTCCGGTTTGGTGGGCATCTCGGGGGACAAACACCGCACGAAGATCTCGCTTAGGATCTCCGGGGGTAGGTGCCGGATGCAGGAGACGAAGCCCTGGTGGGCTCGCACCGAGGCGAGGATCTGGCCGCACTTGTCGAGGAACTGTTGGTGGACGCGCTTCATGATCGATTCTACAGCGGTGAGCTCGACGGTGACGTTGTGGAGCTGGGTTTGGTGCTGACGGACGATCTCGGTGATGACGTGAACGTCTTGTCCGGACGCGGCGTAGTTGGTGTTGCTGTACTTTAAGTAGGGCGTGTCGAGGTGTGGAAACTGTGCGTCCGAATCATTAAGCATACCAATTAAACATGTCCCCACCACCGCGAGTCAGAGTGAGGCGTCAGCCAGGGATTGACGGCATTGAAAGTGGGAATGGACCTACGTCGGCGTTCGGATCGGGGAGCTACATATCAACGAGTTGAGAGCACGAGGAAAGACGAGGGCCAAGAAACCGGAAAAAAGGTGGACGTTAGACTCGGCTGCACATCACAGACATCATGGCGAATACACACCAGCGCTTGAAGAAGCTCGTCGACCGACATGGCTGGATTTCGACTCGCAGAGCTCCCGACAGCATGATGAGTCCCCATGGTGTGCTATGTCTGTGAGAGAAGGGAAAAATGGGACGCGGCGCAAGTTGCAGTGCGGTTTCGGTTCGTCGACTCTCGTGTGTCATTGGCGACTGACAGTGTCTGCCAACTCACTATGAGCGTTCTGAACTCGAAAGCAAACTTGTCTTTTGCATTTCCCCCGTGCACTGACTACTCATGGTTCCTAGGAGCACTTTACTGGGATTTTGACGTATCATATCTACAAGCCTTGTGCCCTCTTCCTCTTCGACAGACCTGTTCCTCCCGGGAACATTTCAGTGAGTTTTGGGCTCTGGTTATGCATTCGTCTGATGTGAAATCAAGGTCCTTCAAGTTCCATGTTTTAGACGTGGGAACCAATGCAAGTTCAAGGAGGTACAACTTCTTCCTGCCACTAACGGTTTGTGCGACTTCCCTCTGGTGGAGCTCTCCGAAAGTTCACCCTATACATACTGCGATTTATACTTGCGCCTCCCACGACCCGGCCGGGACTTGGTGTGGGGTCTTCGTAACGTCACAGTCAGTCCAAAAAAAATATAGTGTCATACGGCACGCCCGAACATTATACCACTATCTAAAAGCATTACATGGCTGAACGGAAGCCACTCGACGAACCGTGCGTTGCGGTCTCGAAGACATGTGACAGCATCATGCAGCGCTCATGTCTTGTCAACCTCCTGATGCATCTGGCGTCACACCCAATCATCATGCTTATTTCGGAGGCACTGCCCATCCCCAATCCTTGTGCCTCGAAATCGCTGCCTTGAGCTCACTTGGCCCCCCGAGGTAGTTGAAACGAGCTCCGATGGAATTACCCAGGCTGTTCAGATGGGCATGTCTGTCAGAGTGACCATGAGGGGTGAGATCAACAGCACCCTTCTGCCTCAGAATTGCTTCCGCGTCACTGAGCACCCTGAGGTGCTCGAAATAAGCTTGGAAGCAAAGACTGAGGTTGTTTAGATGGTTGTGCCTGTTAGGGTGACCATCAGGGGTAAGGTCAACAGCATCCCTGTGTGTCGAAATTGCTTCCCCGAGGTTGCTCAGCTCCCCGAGGCGCCGGAAACGGGCTCGGAGGGAGTTGCCAAGGTTCGCCAGACGTCCAGGTTTGTTAGGGTGACCTTCGGGAGTGAGGTTAACAGCATCCCTGTGCCTCGAAATTGCTTCCTCGAGGTCGCTCAGCTCCCCAAGGTGACGGAAACGGGCTTGGAGGGAGCTGCCAAGATTGGCCAGACGTCTAGGTTTGTCAGGGTGACCATCAGGAGTGAGATCAACAGCATCCCTATGCCTCGAAATTGCTCGCTCAAGGTCGGTCAACTCCCCGAGGTACTCGAAACGAGTTTGAAAGCAAAGGGCAAGGTCATTCAGATGATTTGGCTTGTCAGGGTGACCATCAGGGGTGAGGTCAACGACATCCCTGTGCCTAGAAATTGCTTCCTCGAGGTCGCTCAGCTCCCTGAGGCACCGGAAACGGGCCCGGAGGGAGTTGCCAAGGTTTGCTAGACGTCCAGGTTTGTTAGGGTGACCATCAGCGGTAAGGTCAACAGCATCGCGGTGCCTCGAAATTGCTTCCTCGAGGTCACTCAGCTCCCCGAGGTGCCGGAAACGGACTCGGAGGGAGCTGCCAAGGTTCGCCAGACGTCCAGGTTTGTTAGGGTGACCATCAGGGGTGAGGTCAACAGCATTTCTGTGCTTCAAAATTGCTTGCTCAAGGTCGGTCAGCTCTCTGAGGTGCTCGAAACGAGCTTGGAAGCAAAGGGCGAGGCCATTTAGATGGTTGGGCTTGTCAGGGTGACCATCAGGGGTGAAATCAACAGCATCCCTATGCCTCGAAATCGCTTCCTCGAGGTCGCTCAGTTCTCCGAGGCGTCGGAAACGGGCTCGGAGGGAGTTGCCAAGGTTCGCCGAACATCCAGGTTTGTTAGGATGACCGTCAGGGGTGAGGTTAACAGCATCCCTATGCCTTGAAATTACATCCTCGAGGTCACCCAGCTGTCCGAGGCGCTCGAAACGAATGAAGAAGGAGTTGCCGAGATTATTGAGACGACAGGGCTTCTCAGGGTGACCATGAGGTGTGAGATGAACTGCGTCCCTGTGCCTTGAAATTGCATCCTCGAGGTCGCTCAGCTCCCCGAGGCGCTCGAAACGAATGAAGAAGGAGTTGCCGAGGTTGTTAAGACGACGGGGCTGCTCAGGGTGACCATGAGGGGTGAGGTCAACCGCGTCCCTGTGCCTCGAAATTGCGTCCTCGAGGTCACACAGCTCCCCGAGGCGCTCGAAACGAGCTTGGAAGCAGTTGCCTAGGTTGCTCAGACGGGCAGGTCTTTCTGGATGACCATGAGGGGTGAGGTCAACGGCATCCTTGAGTATCAGAATTGCGTCCTCAAGGTCATTCAGTTCCCCGAGGCGCGTGAAACGAACTTTGAACGAGTTGCCAAGGTTGTTAAGATAAGTAGGTTTGTCGGGGTAACCATGAGGGGTGAGGTCAACAGCATTCCCGAGCGCCGAAATTGCATCCTCGAGGTCATTCAGCTCCCCGAGGGACTCGAAACGAGTGATCAAGGAGCTGGCGAGGTCATTAAGACAAGCAGGCTTGTCCGGGTGACCATGAGGGGTGAGGTCAACAGCATCCCTGAACATTGAAATTGCGCCCTCGAGGCAACTCAGCTCCCCGAGGGACTCGAAACGAGTCATCAAGGAGTTTCCGGGGCCGTTCAGACAGGCAGGATGATCATAAAGGGAAAGGTCAACAGCATCCTTGTATGTTCCAACAGTGTCCGGATGAGCAGGTGTGACATGTTCCTGAAGCTCACGCGCTGTGCGATACATAGCATGACTTGACTCTGGACCGGTAGACGGAGTGCTCCCATAGGCACTTGCATATGGCCTCACGGAAGGGCTGCGATAGAGAACAGGTAAGATGAGGGTCAGGCAAATATGCAAGACCTCACCTGTCCGTAGCCGGAAAATCTGAATCCGACAACTGCGAGGTGGGTGTGTCAGGTGGCAGATCCGAATGTTCTTCAGAAAACGTTGATATTGTGATCGCATCATCATCATCATTTTCGATCGCTGTGCTTTGCAAGTACACCACGCCTGAGGTAGGTCAGTCCAATCGACATATAAAGGTTTTGAAAAGTTCATCACCTTCATGCGTCAAAACCATCGAGTAGTTACTCATCACAGCCCCCATGAGGTGGTCTTCTTGTGATGGTTCTCCATGATTGAGCATTCCCTGGAATAGCACGATCAGCACCCAGAAGGTGGTGGAAGTGGCATCGGACGAACCTTCTCAAGTAGCGTAGTCCACTGATTGTCGTGTGTGATCGCGACAGTAGCAGAAGGTGCCTGTATCATTGGTTACGCTAGTTTACATCCCTCGGTCAATACGTACCTCTCGTAACAAATGCTGGTTGATGATGTCGGAGGGGTGGAAGGGCTGGACATGTATTAGTCTGCGAAAACAACTCTCCGATGGCTAATAACACACCTGTGCTACTTGCGGGAAGTGTTGGATCGTAATATCCGCGACGGGGAGGTTGCTCTCGGGATGGTCTACATTGAAGCTGGTACCCATCCCTTTTGGAGCATTGGCCGTCGAACCAGTGCTACTCCCAGATCCCCCGCCCCATGGATTCGAAAACCATGAACCGCTGGAATACTCGACGCGGTGAGGTCGTACAGCAGGGGAATCTGCCTTGACGCGAACCCGTTTCACGCCCAATATGCCTTCCCGGATGGCAATTTTGAACCCTTGTATGAACACGGTTTGGTTTGCTATCCCATTGTAGTACTGGTCCGAAGGTCCCACACGCCAATCCATGGCATGCATGGTCTCCCAGGTATAACTCGCTGCGATGTTACCACTACCAACTTGCGCGGCCTTGAACCGGGCCAAGGATTCACCCGCACCAGCACCCTGCTGATATGCAGCAAGGGACCAAGAACGGGCCTTGTAAAAGCCAGAAATCAAATAGAGGGAATTGTGGCTGATGATGCGACCGAGATGTTGCTCCGCAAAGGTGTACCAGTCCACCGCGTGTTGGATCGCTTGATCTAGAAACAAACGTCGGTTGCGGAGATAGTAACGCTCTGCACCTTCAGGGAGAATGAGGACTGCGCCTTCCCGGGAAGACAGTGTGAATTCATAATTCAGGGGACCTGGCTGCGCACGTCTTGAGCCGTCAATGTCAGTACAACCAGGTCGGATGAGCATGGCGAGACCACGTCGCACCTTTCTGGATCTTCATCAGACGCATTTGTGTCCTTCACCCTCACCACTGAGGAAGTCGAAATGATACGACCTGCACTCTCGGCTTCGGGAAACTTGGCAATATCCCTTCCGCTGAGTAGAATGGGGGTAAAGTTGTCGGGGACGCCGGTTTCTCGATGAAGTGAATGCTCCGGGGGTAAGCACACGTTGAAAAAGACGTCAAAACTACCGTCTTCTGGGACGACGACGCCGACATCTCCAATCTTGAGCCCTTCCCGAACATAAGAGTCTGGAAGGTCCATGCTGGGCTCTGGCGTCCACAGCGGGTATCCGCGACCTGAGACCAGGCGCCTGGCATAGACGCCCTGCGGGCAACATGCCATGACAATTCTGATATGAGATGTTGGGAGCATTGAATCGGGAATCTCAGCGCTCACTGATGACAACTTGCTGTGCCAGTGGCAATGCCGAACGGACAAGTTATTTAACAGCGGCCACCGCATTCAATTGCGGAGGCTCATTCCCATGGTATCATCGAGGTCACGACGCTGCCGGATGAGTGGCTCGCCGCAGAAAGACAAACACACCAAAAAGCAACTACTACGGCGGGTAAGCCGGTCACCACTCTTCGTCTTGTTTTTTTTTAGATGGACCTCAATGCTTGCAGCCTTGAGGGAGACAGCCCGACTGCCATAACATTGAGCCGAGTGGAATTTGGCAGCGTATGTCGCACGCACGATCGTACCGGGAGAAAAAGAGTCAGTATTGATGGAGGTGCGAACAGAGCGTCGCGCAGTGAGCACGATCGGGCCGCGGGAGTCGAACGCATAGCACGTGCCAGTCAGCAGAGGGCTTCGTCTCAGGCGCGGCTACCATCAACGGCTACTGAGTACTGATCATTGATCACCTCCAGGGCCCGCGCCTGTTTCTTGGCCCCAATGCCCCCTCCAAGCGTATCATATCATATCATATGTACACTCTCCCGGCATCCCCCATTGCCTGATATCCCACCCCGCGTAGCATCCGGCAGTGCGACCGTGAGGCCTCGTCAAATCCGAACGATACGTCCGACTGCAGCCAGTGCAAAAGGGAGGAGACGCAAATCAACGAGAATAGGTCTACCGGGCCGGGGTCCATGGCTCCCGGACGTCTGTCGTATACTTGCTATCCCCACCGCACCGTCAGGTGCTGGCGTCGTCTGGGCACTACTGCCCTCACTCTGAGCCTCCAACGGCCATGTGAAGGTCAGGCTTTCTATGCGCCGTTTTTTCGAAGCTGTTCTTGCTCGCTTAGAGTCCTTCCTCGGCCTTCCTTGGCGCTTGCGCAGGGGCATACCACAAAGGCTCGACCGGGACCCAAACGCACGAGCCGATGTCGTCTCCACAAATAGTTGTCACAAGCAAGTTCCCTCTTGTGGAGTTCTCCGAACTTGAAAGTTCACCACGACAAGACCGTGAGTGCACTTGCATGATCGGATCTCTCATGACACGACTTCTTTTGTCGAAACTCTGGCCAAATGGCAAACGTACGCAAGTCGAACAAAACATGTGAATCGTATGCTGTTGCGGTACACCTTGCTACGCTCTTCACATGGACAATTGGTGCCCAGGGTCCGAGGAAAGGGAGTAAGTTTTCGGCATGTGAGAGCCTCCGTGTGAGAGCCTACTATCGGACCGTTTGCTCGAGTATTGAGGGAACATGAATCAGCCGGTCGAAGTGTTTCAGTTGGCCAGTTGTGCCAAGTCCGTGTCCACCATCTACTTAGTAGTATGCAGAGCGCAAAGCAGCGCGCGTGACCCGTGTATGTCGGCGTCGAGGTTACCCTCGGAGGTATGTCTGCTATGACCACATCTCTATATCCTGCACCCGATTCATGGCGATATTCAGGCTGGATTGTGACGTATATCATCGACGTCCGTGGTGGTGGCCCTCGTCTGCGTATATATCGTCGGGATTTTTCGGAGGTATGTCGCATCTAGGAAGGGCCTACTAGTAGCTCTTTCCACCTATCCGTCAATGAACAGGTCTGATGACGGGTCGTGTTGCCTTGCTGTGGCTCAACCGAAAGGTACGTCCTCTGTAGCTGTTGCTTTATCGTCATACCCCAATCCTGTCAGGTGGGAGAACGGAAAGTTCTGTTCATTTACAGTATGCCCTTCTTGCCATTGGATTAAGTTAGCCGTCTGGCTAGTACCATCGTTGATCGGTGGGGCCATGTCTGTTGCGATCATTGGTGTCTTGATGGGGCCGATGTATCCGATCGCGATGAACCACGCTGGTCGCGTGTTGCCAGCTTGGCTGCTGACTGGTAACGCCCCTCGTTGAATCTCTCCACGAAGAGACCGTACTCACGCGCGTGTGGCAGGTTCGATTGGATAGCTGGTTTCGGTCAAGCGGGCTCAGCGCTACTCCCTTTCATAACGGGCGCGATCGCTTCCAAGACGGGTATCAGCCTTTGTAAGTGTGATAATCTGTTGGGAGGGCCGCTCTTACGCGTCGTGTACACAGGTTAGTAGTGATGATGGTGTTCATGACGGCCCTCTGGGCGCTCGTTCCCAGCAAGGGTTCACGGCGTATGGATTGATGACAACCTTGTTGACCTCGTCGATGACATGGAATCTAGACATGTACTAATACGTGGTGTAGAACGTCCACAATCGCTGCTTTGATCCAATGTGACAAGTAGTCCCACGGAGAAACTACACGGAGCCCTTCTGGGGATAACTAAGCTATCTACACCGCCAGCTCTAGCTCCCTCTGAACCACGCGACGACCTTTTAGGATCTTCTACTCTGGGTCACCAGGCATAAATCCACATGTTTCAACGTTGGTATGCTGCCTGACCCTCCTCGGACGACCCCTTCCTACCATGTATCTTGAGCGTCTCGAGTGGACAGTGCGACCGCACCACAAAACTCCTGAACGCGTGCCGCCACCTGCTCGGACCAGAGTACGAATCCTTGATCTGGAGGTGCCTCAGCGCGGGCAGGGTGAGCGCGTCCAGGAGAAAGTCAATCCCCCGTCACACTGTAACGCCGAGCGAGCGGAGGTTGGCGTGTGTGAGCGCGCGCGCGGCGTACCTCGCCACGTCGTACCACGGGACGTCAACGGATGAAAAGACAAAGTCTTGGAGGTGCGGACAGAGTGCGAGGAGGGTGAGCACGACCGGGCCGTCGATGTCCGGGCTGATCAAATGCTTGTTACTGAGCCTGACCCGCAGGTGCGTGAGGTGCTTCCAGTAGTGCTCGAATGCAGACCACACACCAGCGCTGAACGCGATCCGGTATAGGGTGAGGCTGCGCAGTCGCGGTTCAGGCTGGACGATCACGATCTCTGGGTCTCTGTGAAGGTCACCCTTGAGCGTGAGGTGTTCGAGCATGGGCACATCCTTGAGTAACAGGTTTACCGCAGTGGCACTGTCAAAGGTGACGTGGAGCAGTACGGCGCGGCTCGCGAAGGGCTGCAGCAGTTCCGTCACTTCGTTCCGCCATACCGGGTTCTTGGGCGCCTGACGCATGTCGACGGCGAGCGAGAGTGGACAGCTTCTCGCACGGGAAAGCCAGCGGTGGTAGAAGAGCAGGTCCTGCTGCTGCCTCCAATGGCTCGGCTGGACCGAAAGCAAACACCAGAGCCTCGGGGTCCCAAGTGCCACCTTTCGCCACCCCTTGCAGATACCCATGAGCAACAATGGCGCAGTCGCTGTTTCCGGTTTGATGGGTATCTCGCGGGACAAACACCGCATGAAGATCTCGCTCAAGATCTCCGGGGGTAAGCGCCGGATGCAAGAGACGAAGCCCTGGTGGGCTCACACCAAGACCAGGATCTGTTGGTGGACGTCGCGGATGTGCTGCATGGTCGATTCCACGAAGGTGAGGCTGGCGTCGACGTTGTGGAGCTGGGCTTGGCGCTGACGGACGATCTCGGTGATGGCATGGACGTCCTGTGCAGACGCGGCGTGGTTGGTGTTGGTATACTTTGAGAAGAGCGTGTCGAGGTGTGACTGTGCGTGTCCAAGTCGTTCTGCATGCACGAGGCTGTAGTGATGTGATGTGACCGTAACCCGGCTGCACAGGGGGAGACCTTGCATAGCATGTGACATCTGTCACGAGCTGTGCAACAGTGTACTGCTTTGTACAGGATTTGCTGATCCTTGTACAACGGATAGTTTACAAAATTTCGTGCAGTTGTTCCCATCACGGACGTGGTACGCAATGTCGAGCTAATCCCTGTATATGATACAGAAATCCCAGGGATTCAAATTTCGAGTGGTTAGATGCATATAGTATGTATGATCTCCACCAATGGGAAGGCTACATCCCACGCACGTAAGCATCCGTACACCATCAGAAATAAGCGTTCATTTCAGCCGTTTTGCAGAAAGGCTCGATCATCAGCCTCGATGGTCGACATTGAACAGGCTAAAGCAATTACCCGATGCTACAATGTAGCCAGCTGCTGTAAGTCTCGCCGCCAACGGCGACCGCAGCCTGAGACAACCGCATGCTAACAAAAAAACGTCGCGCCTGCGTGATGCTCCGCCAATGTAGCCTGACTCGGAAGTTGAATACAGAAAACAAACCTGGGCCTCCTCGAGGCGTTTAGTGGGGAAATGATCAAAACCTCTTGTCATGTTGAGCAAACTGCGGCATCACGAACGGCATTGTTGTTCCTGAGCCGGCTGGGGCAATGACGGAGCAGTCGAGGGCCCGGGGCCCTTCTGCAACATTCAGTTGCCACGGGTATGGCTCGGGGTTGCCGCATCGGCGGCAGAACTCGTCAGAGATCATTTATCGGGTCACATTTCCTTTTTTCTTTGGCTTCGTCTTGAGCGTCTGCACGTAACTCGCCAGCACGTATTTCCTGCTGTCTCTGAGCCTTGAAGCGAGATTCAAGAGGCCATTCGAAAGGAGGCGGAAGTTCGTACTACTTTTTCTCATCGCTCGCCCGATCTACCCCCTTCTGTACGAACTGCACCAGAGGCTCTAGGGCACGACAGAATCCAGGACCGAAGAAAAATTTGCCTCCGACTAGAAAGGCCGGTTGACAACTCGCTCGTGCCCTAGAGAGAAACAAGACTAAAGGTGTGTCATAGGCAGTGTCAATGTCAAGGTTCGCGTTCACTTACGGATTTGAGGCGTACCCCAGAGCGCAGCAGCACTTCAAGTTATTCCACGGGTTTTCCGCTATGACTTGTCAAACACTTGCCCCTGGCACCTTGGCGGTGTTTCCCCCTCCAGCACCGTAAGTCCGAAACGTGTATAAACATCCTCGGTGTTTTATGCGAGCGCGATCAACTCCCTGCGAGATTCGTCTCGTCAAGACATGCAAACCACCAGTGTTTCCTCAGAAGTCGGTGCCCATCCAGGACACTCAACGGCCCGATCCAGTGACGACGTCGAATCGAGCAACCTTGCACACAAGGTGTCTGCGGATGCTCCCATCCCGACGAAGCAAGCTAATCACACCGTTGCCGCAAACGACACCGTGGTTCAGACAAAAGCACAGCGCCTCCGTGCACGCATCCAGTTCGCGACCCTCTGTTGGACACTATACCTCGCGGGTTGGAACGACGCGTCGACGGGTCCGCTGTTGCTGCGGATACAAGAAGTCTACAACGTGGGTGTCCCCATGATCGTACACGGGGCTGATGTGGATTCGCGGACGACAGATCAATCTTGCGGTGGTATCCCTCATTTTCGTGTTTGCTTGCATTGTGGGTGTCGTCTCAGCTTTTCCGTCGATCTCGCGGCGGTGACGTTGATTGAATCGAAAGGGATTTTTGACTGGCGCCTTCTCGAACGTGGTGTTGAACGATCGGTATGGGTTCGGCAAGGTCAGTTTATATCGCAACCGACGGTGGTATTGGGATGCTGACGCACAGAGTCTGGCACGATAGGTCCTCGTACTTGGTACGTGATCTATACTTGGGGACTCTCTTCCTACCAGGAAGCAAAAGGAATGACGTATTTACCGTGTTGCTTTCCAGGATCTGTTCTTCAAGTGATTGGATATTCCATCGAGGCTGCCACCCTGCCTTTTCCGGCATTCGTGCTCGGGTATGCCATCAATGGCATCGGTATGGCATTGCAGGTTTGTTTTTCGCATAGGCTGGTTTCTGCTATCGCCAGACTCCCTTCTAGGACGCTCAGGCAAATGGTTTCGTAGCTAGCCTCAAGGACAATCCAGAAGCTAAGATGGGCATCTTGCACGCAGTACGTTTATACGTTCGTTCCCACATCGAACACGGCTGAATCATGCTAGGTTTATGGTATGGTGTCGTGCGTTGCGTCGGAACGGGGTACTCACTCTTCGAACGTTGAAGGCGCTGGAGCGCTGTCGTCTCCGCTTGTTGCAACACAGTTTGCCCAACTTCCACGCTGGTCTTTCCATTATCTCGCATCGCTGGGTATCGCATTGATCAACACCATCCTCCTGATTGCTGTCTTTCGCTTAAAGAACCAGGATGGTCTGTTCCTACCATACCTCACTTGCATCCGACGCTCACATTGCTCAAAGAGTGTTTGGCTCAGATTGGGCAGCCCGCGGGGGAGCAGAGCAAGGGCGAAAACAGTCACAAGTTTAAACAGATATTTGCATCGAGGGATGTACACCTCATTGCGTTATTCATTTTTGTCTATGTCGGCGTCGAGGATACTATCGGAGGTATGCCCGTTATGACGACGTCTCTATATCCTCTACCTGATTCGCGACGATGTTCAGGCTGGATTGTGACGTATCTCATCGACGTCCGTGGCGGTGGGCCATCGTCTGGGTATATATCATCAGGATTCTTCGCAGGTATGTCGTATCTGGGAAGGGGCTAGCTCTATTCCACCTACACGTCAATGAATAGGTCTGATGATCAGTCGCGTTGCCTTGTTGTGGCTCAACCAAAAGGTACGTCCTCCGTAGCTGTTACTTTATCGTCATACCCAATCCTGTCAGGTGGGAGAACGGAAGGTTCTGTTCGTTTATGCTGTTCTTGCCATTGGATTAGAGTTGGTCGTCTGGCTAGTACCTTCGTTGATCGGTGGGGCCGTGTCTATTTCCATCGTTGGTGTCCTTCTGGGACCAATATATCCGATTACGATGAACCACGCTGGGCGCGTGTTGCCAGCTTGGTTGCTGACCGGTAATGTCCCTCGTCGAATCCCTGAGGCCCTACTCACGCATGTGGCAGGTTCGATGGGATGGATCGCTGGGTTCGGTCAAGCGGGCTCAGCACTGTTCCCTTTCATGACGGGCGTGATCGCATCCGAGACGAGTATCAGCTCCTTGCAGCCTTTGTGAGTGAGATAGTCTATTGGTAGGGCCGCTCTTACGCATCGTGTCTAGGTTAGTAGCGATGATGGCGTTCATGACGGTCCTCTGGGTGGTCGTTCCTGCTGGCAGGAAGGGTTCGCGGTGTACGGATTGATGACAATCCTTGTTGACCTCATCAATGACATGGAATCCAGTCACGTAAAGCATTATCCTGCATCTCTCATCATTCTTGCCTCGTTCTCTCCCCTCCCAGGGTGTCATCTCTGGGTCCATCTCTAGTATATTCCTAACGAAAATAATTGGAATTGTACCGTTTTGGTCCCGTAGACCGCCAACATCCATTTTGCAGCGCTGTACATCAGATGAACGACCGTCCGCCATCAACCACCCGACATCTTGCGGATTGATATGGCACGATTCTGGGCTGCTGACTACTCCTATCTAACGAATCTAAGGTCTTCTACTCCTCCAGACACAAATCAACGTGTTTCAACGTCGGTATCAACCATATATTCTGCCTGCTCCTCCTTGGGCGGCGCCTGCGAGCCATGGATCTTGAGCGTCCCGAGTGGACACCGTGACCACGCTACAAAACCCCTGAACGCGTGCCGCCACTTGGTACGAATCCCTGACCTGGAGGTACCTCAGCGCGGGCAGG
>JBBPKY010000324.1:0-26242 GCA_038089495.1 Xerocomellus dryophilus
CCGGACATCTGGATCACCCCTATACCGCACGTTCCGTGGTTCAGTCTAGGTGCTGAAGCGTCTGCTCCCGTGGCTACTTCACATCTACCTACACACAAACATTCAAAAACCCCGTCTGTGGGCGAGACGCCGTGTGCTGTCTCAAAGTATATTGCAGAGCGGTGGGAGAAGGTGTCCCGTACCGAGCGTCAACCCGTATCGTCCGGCCCTACGAAGGGCCGTCAGTCCGTGGACACCGCCCGGCCTACCTGGGCTCGCCAGTACCGAATCCGCCGTGGCGTCGACAACCCCTTTTCAAAGCCGCTGCCTAAACGCGGCGAGCCACCCATCGTCCCGGCGCCCCCGCCAAAGACCCATTCCAGACAATTCGTGACATCGTGGGATTCCTATTCCCTGGAGGTCAGGGAACAGCTGGGGACGACGACGACCGGTTCGTATTCGACCCTGGTATCGCGAACACCCTCCGTGTTCCCGCAGAAGACCGCCCACCCAGACCTTCCTATCCCGCGTCCTAGTCTGTCCGAGTGGGTACGCGCGGACAGTGTCAGCGAGATCACTACTTACACGGAATCGATTTCACGATAGTTTGTTTGGTCTAACCTAGCAGGCTGGGTTCATCTTGGGACTTTGAGGCACGTTGATTGTGTGTAGTAGCTTACTGGGAGCTTTGTAGTATCTTTGGATCTGTATCGCTAGTCGCTTCTTGTTCATGCCATGCAGTGTAGAATAGATGAGAACACCCATTAAATACGGAAGTTGTCCATTGACTCCATTCGGAACGAAGAAGCATGATAGCGAAATAACAAATACGACCGTTATATATCCGCGAGTATATCCGGGGTTACTGATTTCCCCAGGTTCATAACTCGGAGCCTTCAGAACCTCCTGTCTCCAACCATACTACACGGGCCCGAAGTTTGCGATTCTCCTCACGAGCTTTCGCAAGAGCGGCAGTGCTGCCTTCGAGCTGTCTTTTAGTCTGTTCGAGCTCTTCAAGGACCTGTTCTTCGACTTCTCCCGCCCCAACGGCGATCCCTTGTTCGGCAGCCGTTAGCGAACGGATGGCCAAGGAAGAAACGGATACCTCACCTCCGACAAGCTTGACGAGCCGCCATAGACGGAGGATAACGAGTAGCCCGACGAGTTCCCGCTCTCTGCCTTTCAGCACAAATTCAAGCACAAAGGTAGTGACCACAATGATGGCGTCAAAGAGATGTAAATGAGCGTGTGGAACGCCAAAGAAGGGCACGTAGTATTTAATCCCAAACGCCCAAAGCGCGAAGGGTATTTCAACCAGAAAGAACGTGGTAATAGCAAGGGAGATGTTGGCCAGGACTTGTAGCCAAATTGGATTTTCTGGGGCTGGACACCCGTCGACGAGGAAACCATATGCGATGTCTGCAATGACGCAGGCTGCATCAATGGCAATCTGGCGAAGCGTGTGTCAATTCAGGGGGTGAGTGAAGCGAAGACGTATGTGTGGCCCCACCAATGTCAAGACGAGTGTATGTAAACGCCGGGACTCGAGGAAATGCGCGACGTTCTCGCGCCATGCGAACAAGGTGCCGTTTGCTCTGGACCTGGGATTGTCAAAGGAGATTGGGAGTAACGGCTGCTGCTCAGCCGAATCCTGGTCCGACATGATGGTTGCTGGTCAAGCTGCACCCGGACTAGGCGTGACTTTGATCGAGAAGGCTGTAGTCACGATCACGTGGTCCGACCGGGTGTGTATTCAGTCTGGCAGGAGCGCGTCTTTGCAATGGCGTGTGTTCTGCGTGTCGGTCTCCGAGCCGGACCGTGCTTTACCCAGCCAGCCGTGTTGTCGCGATCACACATTACCAGGGCGCTCGCAATTTCGAAGCGAAATGTGGCCCATTTTGCGAGTGCGCCGCATTTCACTGCACGGATACCCGTTCTACGACACGCGCAACGCACTCTGCCTTTGCTCTTGACCGCGACTGTCGTCGCGGGTTCCGCCCTTGGAATCTCGTCCTTGACATCCCCGTCCGCGCTTCACTGTGATGGCAAGTGCACCGTACGGATGATCCTCTCCCCTGAGTCCTGACAGCGTCTACTTCAAGACGTGCCCTCCCGAGCTACTCCCTCTCTTCCCCCTACTCCAGAGGTGTCTATGGAAGTGTACGAGTTGGCATTTGGCGCCGTATGTGGCCTCTTTGCAGGCATATTCGTCAAAAAGAGCGCCTGCATGGTTGCCTTCTTCCTCCTCGGCGAGCTATTTATTATTCTCCAGGTAGGTCCGTCCCCACTCGAATCCGTCACTCCGACTGAGCAGCACCATGCTCCCGAGTATCTCGAGTCCGTGTCTCTCATCAAGGTGGACTGGGCACGCATGGCATCTCCATTTGAGAACTTGTTCTACACGACAGACGTGTTCGGAAACAAGAAACCACCGACCGTGCGGTCGATGTGGAAATGGATTGTAGATTTTTTGATGGCCGATTTCCGATCGTCGTTCGTGGCAGGCTTCACATTGAGACTCGAGGTTGGTTGAGGATGGCTTGCGATTCAACGTGTGTTTTATGCAGTGGCAAACTCCACCAGTCGTCTTGTCAATCCCATTCTTTGCAATGCCACACGTACTGCTTATCAGATCAGATATTGCTGTACTACATCTGAACGTCTACCACCGGAGCAAGGCAACGTGATCGGGAAGGGCCGTCTCGATCACGTGGTCGGGAGAGTGTATTCGGTTTGGCAGGAGCACGTCCTTGCACTGGACGATGGCGTCGTTTGTTCTGCGTGTTGGCCTCCGAGTCGGACCGTGCTTTACCCAACCAACCGCGTTGTCGCGATCACACACTACCAGGGCGCTCGCAATTTCGAAGCGAAATGTTGTCCATTTTGCGAGCGCGCCGCATTTCAGTGCACGGGTACCTGTTCTACGACACACGCAACGCAATCTGCCTTTACTCTTAACCGCAACTGTCATCGCGGGTTCTGCCCTTGGAATCTCGTCCTTAACATCCCCGTCCACGCTTCACTGTGATGGCAAGTGCATTGTATGGACGATCCTCTCCTCTGAGTCCTGACAGTGCCTACTTCAAGACGTGCCGCCCTCCCGAGCTACTCCCTCTCTTCCCCCTCCTCCAAAGTCGTCTGTGAACCCGTACGAGCTGGCATTTGGCACCGTCTGTGGCATCTGCGCAGGCGTATTCGTCAAGAAGAGCGCCCGCATGGTTGCCTTTTTCCTCGGCGGGCTATTTGTTGTTCTTCAGGTATGTCCATCCCCACTCGAACTCCGTCACCCCAGCTGAGCAGCACCACGCTTCCTGAGTATCTCGGTTCCGTGTCTCTCGTCAAAGTGGACTGGGCACGCATGGCATCTCGATTCGAGAACTTGTTCTACACGACAGATGCGTTCGGAAGCAAGAAACCACCGACCGTACGGTCGATGTGGAAATGGATTGTGGATTTCTTGACGGCTGATTTCCAACCCAGAGCGTCGTTCGTGGCGGGGCTTACACTGGGACTCAGGGTTGGTTGAGAGGATAACTTGTGACTCAACATGTATTTTATGCGATGGCAAACCCACAAGTCGTCTTATTCTTTGCAATGCCAGATGTACTGTCAGATATTGCAGTACATACATTCAACATCTACCGCGGATGCGGTATGTACTACCTTCCGAATAGGGAAGGAGGAAAAAAATACGGTAGCTTCAGCTTGTCACTGGTGCCGGGTGACCAGACCGACGTCATGGGCGGTAGAAGAGCAAAATACAAGCAGGGTCCGCCAGCGCCCCTCCCTGATCCCAAAACTCGGCCATCACCCAAAAAACTAGGCAAACGCAAAGCAGATGTCGACGCTGACGCCCAGCTCGAAGAACCCACCCTTCCCAGGAGCGCAAAGCGCGCCAAGGAGACCAAAAAGCCTGCGATAAAGCTAGACAGATCGTCTGATACGTCGCGAGAGGCATCCCCCGAAACCGATGCATCCACCTCGAAACCAAACGAACTATGGTCGTCATCGGACGAGGATTCTGGCGAGGAAGGCGAGGATGTTACGATGGGGAATATGGAGAAGCTCTCGCGTGCATTGGATGCTGAAGCTGCCCGTGAAGCCGAACTCGATATAGAGGAGATGCAGAATGCCGCTTTGGCGGAGGAAGATGAGGTCGATGACGTAGGTATGGAAGACGAGGACGAAGAAGAGGGTGAACCATTCCGCTTACCGACCACCGAGGAGAGAGAAGAAGAAAAGAAAGGTGTGTCTGACGTGCAGGTCGTACAACGTCGAATGCGACATTGCGTCAGAGTACTCCGTAACTTTAAGAAACTCGCGGAGAAGGACAGGTCTGATATTTTGAGTTATCGTGCTGTAATATGCTGACTTGTTCTCTCAGATCAAGATCAGAATATGTGGAGCAACTGCTTTCAGACATTGCGAGTTATTATGGATACAACGATTTCTTGGTCGACAAGTTGTTCCAGCTCTTCCCAGTGGCAGAGGTATGCAATATCTGTCTTCCCCCCGTGTAATGTTACCTGAATTCAAATAGGCTATCGAGTTTTTTGAGGCGAACGAGGTCCCTCGACCAGTCACGATCCGCACAAACACCCTCAAGACGCGAAGACGAGATTTGGCTCAAGCATTAATCAACCGAGGTGTCAACCTTGAACCCATCGGAAAATGGACAAACGTTGGGTTACAAGTATTCGAAAGTTCCGTACCGATCGGTAAGATGGTGGAATGCTTCATATATTTGTGTTTTTCACCTGAAGCATCTCAAGGTGCAACTCCCGAGTACCTTGCCGGACATTACATGCTTCAAGCAGCGTCTTCCTTTCTTCCTGTCATCTCCCTCGCTCCACAGCCTAATGAGCGAGTCCTTGATATGGCCTCTGCGCCCGGGGGAAAAACGACTCATATTGCTGCCCTTCTTCAAAACACGGGCCACGTTTTTGCCAACGATGCAAACAGGGCCCGCACGAAAAGTCTCGCGGCAAACATCCATCGTATGGGCTGCAAGAATGTGACTGTTTGCTCATACGACGGACGGGAATTCCCCAAAGTCATGGGTGGGTTCGACCGAGTTCTCCTTGATGCACCATGCAGTGGTACAGGGGTCATCAGCAAAGATTCGAGCGTCAAGATCAACAAGGTGCCGCTCATTGTCACGTTTCATTTTCGTTTTCTAATTACATTCTAGTCTCAGCGCGATTTTCAACTCTTAGCCCATCTACAAAAACAATTGATTTTGTGTGCTATCGACAGCGTCTCTCCCGAGTCCAGGTCGGGCGGTTACCTCGTCTACTCGACTTGCTCCGTCACGGTAGATGAGAATGAGGCCGTTGTGGACTACGCTCTACGCAAGCGCCCAAACGTGAAACTCGTTGACGCAGGCCTGGAATTCGGCCGCGAGGGATTCACAAAGTATCGCGGGAAGATCTTCAATCCATCTGTGCGATTGACGCGGCGCTTCTACCCTCATGTGCACAACATGGATGGCTTCTTTGTTGCTAAGTTCAAAGTCGAGAAGCGTTCAAAAGTTCAAACGGGAGGCAAGGTTGCAGATGAACTTGATATCAAGTTGCCCGCCGCGGAGGAAGACGTCGCCTTCGATTCTGGAGAAGACAGACCCTTCATAGAAGGTTCGCATGTCGCTTTGGTTGGATTCCACCTTTTGCTCATGTATCACATCGTTAGAGGGAAAACGAAGACAGATGAAGGCGAAGGGTCTTCGGGTTCCTCCACGGCATAAGGCTGAGTAGTGACAAAGGCGTGACATCATGGGGTCTGTTACCCTATACCCAAGACATTTTACGTTATGGGTCTGCTGTCTGACCTTGCTACAGTAGTCCTTATCGATGTGACAACGGCAGGCGGTGTACGATGAGATTTGAAGCGACGTCTGCTTGCCACTATGTATGCGGCATGTTGCTGTGTGGAATGGAAGTCCCACAAGGGCGAAAATGAATGATACATGCAGACCCACACGGCAGTGGTGGAGTACGAGGTTCACCCAAGGCCAGCTCGGGGTTAATGACGACTCTCACCAAGGACGAAGCCGCCAAACATTACTGTTGGCCAACGCACGTTCACCGGGAGCGCGACGCACTGAGGGCCCGAGTTCGGAAGGCCAAGCACCAAGTGAGCGCTGGGACTCGGACGGCCCCAGGGAAATTTGGGAGTGCAATTAACTTGACGGGCGTTTCAAGGAAAGATCCGGTATTACTGTAATTACTGTATCAGAAACGGTGCACTCTCGAGGGTTCACCGGGTTATCGCCTACATGATTCCCGTGGGGAATCTACGTACATAGTAGGATGTGCTGGAGGCGTCGTGTAGAATGAATGGTGAGATGACAGGATACCACTGTTGGCATCCTCGCTTCCAGTTTCACCATGAATCACGGACCACGGTTGCAATAAATCCACATTGGAATTTGGCGCAAAGGAGAGACAAGATGTATGTTTTTGTCGGGCGTATCAACAAATAACCATGGCTACACAACAACGGGCATTCTCACCAATGTCTCCGACCTTGGCCTCGGCAATGGTACTACTAGTAGAGACTGGTCCATAGGCGTAACATGATTGAATTCCCCGTTGGCTTGAGGCGTGGGTGTGGATCCGATAAGTCCGGTATGGGGGTATGCCTCGGAGAGTCGATGAAACAATGTGGACGACGTCAGTGTGATTGTGGCCTTGGTACCCACTCGGCTGTCGGGTAGGGTCCAGAAGTAACAACTTATCATACGAGTCAATCTGGCTATTTCGTCCGTTGTCAGGTACGTATAAGCAGACACGGTCGGAGGGTGTAATGATAACTAGAAAAGCGAATTGCCATCGTTCTGGTTCTTGCGCCATAGAAGTAACATGTTTTCGAGACGCAACACGACTGGATCACTCGCAAGGGTTGGAACAGATGCCATGGCGTCAGACTTCGAGACGGCATCGTGCGAAATTCCTTGCTGTCACATGTGTCACTCCGCCGACAAGAGTTGCCCTGGTCTACTATAGGAGAGAGAAATATTTGAAAATGTCGCGATCGGCAAGTGGATAAATTAGTACATGACGTGATCCGGTGATGGAGCACCCCCTTTTTTGGGGTCGTTTGGCGATCTGCCACCGCACGGACCATTACACCCTTCACCACGACCCGCCCGATAGCCCTCAGCACGTCCCCCATCTCGCACTGAATTTCGTGTGTATCCTTGCCGTCGTGTAGGCGCCGTGTGTGCTGAGACGTGTCGTAAAAGAACAAAGCGCGTGCGTTGACAACCCCCCCAAAAATTAGGTCAACTGTGTTTTTGTTTGGCGCGTAAGCGGAGCCAAATAGGGATAAGAGAGGCGCGAATTTGTTCTTAACCGTATCTCTTCCTCTCTCTCTTACTTCTCTCTAGCCAACGGCCCAGCGCTGCGTAGCACGCTCTTCTCTCTCTTGTCATTTATAGTTTTTTCATGTTCGTCTTCTATTACTCCCTTCTCCTATGCTCCTTCTGACCCTCGTCCCCAGCTCACATTCGCATTTCTTGCAATAATGTCTGCTACCGAGGCCACCGTTGCTGCTCCCGCTGAGGAAGTCAAGGTCGTTGAGACCGCCGCTGAGCCTACCCCCGCCACCGAGGCTCCCGCTGCTGAGCAGCCTGCTCCTGCTCCTGAGGAGGCTGCCCCCGCCGCCGTACGTTTTTTCATCCTTCTTTCTCAACGTGTCTCATGTTGTTCTGCAGGAGGCACCCAAGGAAGAAGAGCCCAAAGCTGCTGTGAGTATCCTGCGCACGGCTGGAGTCGCATGCAAGTTGACACGTTTCTTTCAGGAACCCGCTGCTGAGGCTGCCACTGATGCTCCCGCAGAGCCTGCTACCGAGGCCTCTGCTGCTGAGCCCGCCAAAGAAGAAGCCAAGACCGTAAGTCAAGTATTCACGTCGAGTCGTGATGATATCTAAATGAAAATCTTCACCAGGATGCCACTGCTGAGGCCCCTAAGAAGGAGGAGAGGCCAAGGAGCCCGGGTCTTCTCACCAGGATTCTTGCCCCGTTCAAGGAAACCAAGAAGCAGGTCGAGAAGAGGGTGAAGGCTCCTAAGAGTCCCAAAAAAGAGAAACAGAAGGACGAAGTGAGTAATTCGAGATTGGTGCAATGTTCATTTTGTGACAGTTTCTCAGGTAGAGCCCGCTGCTGCCGCTGCCGAGGCGCCACCTGCCGAGGTCAAGCCAGAGGAACCTGCTAAGGTGGAGGAAGCTCCTCTCATAGAGGAGGCTCCTGCAGCTGAGCCTGTGAAGGAGACCGAGACGGCTCCCGCTCCCGCTCCTGAGGAAGCTTCAGCTGTCGCCGCTGAGCCTGCGCCCGAGTCTGCGCCTGCTGAACCCTCTGCTACGGAAGTTTCCAAGCAGGAGAAGGTGAGGTAAACTGGGTGTGAATGTATGTTTATTTCTGACAGATTTTCTCAGGTTGAGGAAAAGAAGGCCAAGGTTGGCCGTCGTATATCAGCACGCATGACTGATTTCTTCAAGATCAAGAAGCAAGAAGTCAATACACCTGCGAAGGTTGATGAGAACCCCCCCGTGATTGACGAGCCCACTCCTCTTCCACCATTGGAGAACCCCGCCACGGATGCTCCTGCTCCTGTCCCGGCGCAGCCGCCCGCTGAGGCGTCTGAACCTGCTCCTGCAGCTGCACCCGTCATTGCTGCCACTGCATAAACGAGTTTCCTAGCCTGTGGTGTTTACGATTGACAAGGCTCCAATATCTTTCTTTTCTCTGGTATGTCATCTGTGGACGATTTAACCACTCATGACTGCGGATTCCTTGCCTTCTGTCTATGGCTTTCTTCCTATTACACTACTCGTTGGATGTGGTTTGCTTTTACTTGACGACTCTCATCATGACTACCGCGATCCGTGTTTTTCATTGGCTAATGTCGATTCACCTGATTTGATACCCTCTACTATGTGCATGGATCGAGCTTTGCATGTTACATAAGTCCTTCATGTAATGAAATCAGGAGGGCTCCCTGAACATGTTGGACGAGTGAGACCACGTTAGGCGCCATATGACTCGGTTGCACAAATTCGTCATTGTCACGGAGGTTGAGTGGATCAGTCGCGCCATCTTGCTGCCATCGGAAACGAATGGCCCCAAAGTCTTCTGCCGTCGCTAACGAGAGGTTAGTTGTCGACGAAGAAGAAGTTCTTCAAGCCGTAGTACTCGCAGACAGTTTCAACAAACGATTTGCTCCTCTAACCAGACACAAGCCAAGGGTAAGTGCCAGTGGTCACTCGAATCATTCACGCGGTCCGACTCGTTGATCACAACTACCAGTGTCTCCTACCAATCTGCAATGCACCACTCCTTGACTGGACCTTCGAAAGCCTTGCCCTGGCTGGCGTGCAGGAAATATTCGTCATATGTCGTTCACATGCTGAACTTGTCAAGGCAGCCATAAAGTTCGCGCGATCTCAATCTCCCTCCGACCTCGTTACTCATTCCTTGTGGCCATCGTTCACCAAATAGAAACTCCAAATGGTCCAAGCACAGTACTGGCTTGAAGATTGTCCCGATCGTCACTGCGAAGGAGACATTTTCTCCTGGCGATGCCATGCGAGATATCTACACGCACGGGATCATCACTTCCGACTTTGTCCTCGTCACAGGGGATCTCGTCAGCAACATCCGGATCGACGAGGTCATCCGCGTTCACAAAGAGCGTCGGAAGACGAACAAGGACGCTATCATGACGATGGTAGTGAAAGAGAGCGGCGCGCATCATCGGACTCGGTGTGTCTTCGAGCGCTTCTTTGCACATCTTAGCTGACGCGTGTGGGTTAGATCAAGGGGCGATTCTGCCGTCTTCGTGCTGGATCCGAAAACGTCGGAGTGTCTACATTATGAGCCTGTCACTGGCTACCCACCCAAGAAATACGCCAACATTCCGCGCGAGATCCTCGCCGAGCACCCTGAAGTAGATATCCGGAACGATCTCATTGATTGTTCGATTGATGTTTGCTCTGTCGAGGTATGTGCTTTCGCGGAGGCTCCTCCGGTCATTTACTTGACCATGCGATGGCAGGTCCCGTCGCTATTCCAAGACAACTTTGACTATGGAGACATTCGGAGAGATTTCGTACACGGCGTGCTCACGTCGGACTTACTTATGAAGAATATCTATTGTTACATTGCGAAGGATGGGTATGCGGCCCGTGTCAAGGACACCAAGAGCTACGATTCTATCAGGTTGTCTATTGCACTTCCCTGGCTACTGTCCCCTACTAATCTGGCTTTTAGCAAAGACATCCTATCTAGATGGACGTTTCCGCTCGTTCCGGATGACAATCACCCTGCCGGACACTCGTATGAGCATCTTCGCGGGAACAAGTACATCGCAGCAGACGGTTCCGTCATACTTTCCAGGTGGGTTTGCACGACACGTCGCGACCTCCTTGCTACGTTCTCACTCGTGGCGTCGCACAGAACATGCAAAGTCGGCAACCAGATACTCATCGGATCAAAGAGCCAGATCGCGGATAATGCACAGATCGTCGCTTCCGTTCTCGGGCAACGTTGTATCATCGGAGCGGGGTCCGTCGTTCGTCACTCGTATCTCTTTGATGGCGTCGTCGTTGGCCCGAATTGTGTGATCGAGTATAGTATCATCGGAGCTGGTGTCCAGATCAAGGACATGAGTCGGGTCGAACGAGGGTGTCTAGTTGCCGATAAGGTCACCATCGGGCCCAAGGCCATATTGGAGCCCTTCCAGAAACTGTTAAAGAAATGCCAGGATGACCACGAGGAGGAGGAGGAGGAAGAGGAGGTTGATGATGATGATGATGACGACGATGAAGTAGACGACTCCGAGGAAAATGATGACAATGATGATGGAGACGACGAGAGCGAGGGAGAAGAAGATTCCGACTACGAAGAAGTAGAAGCTAGTAAGTGCCAGTCAGAAACAGTCTGCCTACTACTCATGTTTTGTTTAGATCAGGATCCCGCAGCGCTCGAAAAACTTGGGCCAGAATCCAATGCGATTATATGGCCTGAGCCGAAGATTGACGAAGACGAAGATATCGATGAGGTCGAGCACCCCAACAACCAGCGACTCATTCGCATTGGTATACCGTCCCCCTCACCATTTACCCGACATATAGGCTTACTAAATGTCTTGGCTAGGCGACGATGCTTCTGACCTCGAATTGTCGGATCCAGGCTCAGTGACGTCGTCTGAATATGAATCAGAGTCCGAGTCTGACTCGGAGGACGAAGATCGGGTCGGAGGCCCAAGTCCAACATCTTCTTCTACGTCTCTCCCGTTGAGTGCCCCCTCCAACCTCGTCGCTCAAGCAGATTCTGCTGCGCTCTCCGAGTTCCAACATGAGGTCACACAGTCACTGGACCGTGCGTTTGCCGAGGGTCACTCTGTCGATAACGCCGCGGTGGAACTAAAGACACTCAGGATGGCGAGTAATGTTCCTCTGCAATTGGTCCGGGAAGCTGTGGTGGCAGCTATCGTGAGTCGGATAAAGATAGTCGAGGGTGGAGGGTTACCACAGCGGCAAGAAATCGCCGCTATGATCAGTAGGTGGGGCGGTCTAATTAATAAAATCGGCGGTGTCGATGCAGTGGAGACCATCGAGATCTTGCAGGTAATGATGATAGGAGGCGTGTGTCAGCGTTACTGATATCGATTGTCTCATAGGAACACTGCGCTTCATCAGAATGTTTGCCTCTTTTCGGCCAGATTCTCGCTGCACTATACCAGGATGACATTGTAGAGGAAGACGACATTCGAAACTGGCACAAGAAGCCGAGTGCGCAAGGCGAGGGGGTAAAGCCTCCGGCTTCCCAGGAGAACTTGAAGAAATGCTGGACTATAGGAGCTCACATGATCAAACAGTTCGACGAGCAGGAGAGCGAGGAGGAATCTGAAGAGGACGAGGGGGAGAATAATGTTAGGGGTGCTACTTCCACGCCACAACAGCCTGGTCCTGCAAAAGCTACCCCGCAGGTGAGTTCGGAAGAAGACAATGAAGCAGATGATGAATCGGAGGAAGGTGAAGACGAGAGCGAGTAGACTCATGTGATCATTACACAACATTCAGATACAATACAGGTCCAAGTCCGCCCAAGCGTGGGTCCAGGCTATTCTCGTTAAACACTACTAGTGCAAGAGTCGGTGGGAGTCGGTGTCAGTATTTCAAGATGATATAGAGTGCTGTCGGAGTATCGTCAGAAAGAGCAGGAAAAGTGGCATCAGTATTCTAACCATGGATGACACCCGGGCTTGCAGAGGGCACGTCAGAAAGTACACCCCAATGGATATTATATGCGCTACTCACATCCAACCGAGAATCGTCAGACAAATATTGATGAGCTATTGGAGCCGGATGAGTAATAGGCGCAAGGCATGGCAGAAGTGGCTGCGGTTACGTACAAGGTCAGCCCCACACCCCCGCTCGAAAAACACACCCAGTGGGGGTAAGATGAAAGCGAAACTTTATGAAACAAATGAGCTGGACGTCATGTTGCCGACGTCTGGACTTACATGAGCTACGACAAGTCCAGGGCTCAGGGCAGGAGACAGCGCGACAGAGAGCGAGATGGACTCACCTTGCATATGTCGGACGCGGTGAAAGCCATTACGTGGGGATGTGGAAGAAAGAGAGAGAGATCGCAGGGCGGCTCATGAATTTATACGGATTCGATCGAGCATGACTCCATGACGTCAGCTCGTTCCGTGGCTATGCCACTCCAACACGTTTCCTCATGGAACTCGTGGAGCATTTTGATGTCTCATACCTTCCCTCAGCACCACTAAACACATTCCAGACATTTGACGTTTATGCCCCAAAGTACCTATTAGACACTCCGGCCACATTCGTTCTCGTCTGTTTTATCCATGGGGGTGCGTGGAGAGCGTGAGGCAATCCATCCTACCCGTCTTCGATTGCATTGACATCTTAACGGCATCAGGGAAGACAAGGCTGATCATGCTGCCCTGGCCCGCAGGCTTTCCATATCCACTGGGTACCCGGTCGCGCTTCCCAACTATCGGCTCACGCCCAGGGAGCCTACGGCAGACCATTACCTCCGCCACCCAGCACATGCCCTGGATGTCCTCCGATTCCTCGAATTCGTCCTTTCGTGGCACGAAACAAACGGGGGAGGCTTGCCTCGAAAGCCGAGCAAGCTCTTTCTGATCGGTCACAGTTGCTCCGCACACATGCTATCTACCCTTTTCCTGCGCATGCCGGGCGACCCGGAGGGTGTTTATCCGTCTGATGGACTTGTCCAGTCTACGGCAGCGATCATCATGTCGGAGGGCATATATGACATCGATCTATTGCTCTCGAGCTTTCCGGGGTACAGAACCTGGTTCATCGAAAATACATTCGGAGCAAAGGACTCTTTCGATGACGTGTCGGCAATCAAAGCGACAACTGATCCAAGAGGCCGGCATATACACTGGTTCATCATACACTCTAAAGGGGACACCCTGGTAGATGAGCGCCAGAGCCACGGAATGTACGGTTTCCTGAGGGAAAAGTCATGTCTGGTTTCCAGCTCGTTTGGTGACTTGGAAGACGAGCACAATAGTATCCTAAAAAGTACCCAATACATTGAAATGATCGATAGGTACATCAAGGGTGTTGTGGGTGCCGACCAGTCTAGCTAGAAATGAATACACAGGCTCTTTTCAATTGTGCTTTACTAGCGATTGAAATGCTTCTTCTAACGCCGAGGCCGCTTGTTCGCAGTCTAGCTTGGTGTTATACAGCGGGGCAGGTGCCAGCCGAATAACGTCGGGCTTCCTCTCGTCCCCGACAACACCTTTCGATAATAAATAGTCGAATACCTCTTGCATAATACCAGTGGGCAAGAAGAGCAGAGATAGCTGAGCGCCCCTCGACTCCGGGGCGCGAGGAGTAATGATTGTGAAAGTAGGTTGTGGATTCTTCACTCGCGTTTCATCACCCCCAGGTGGGTGTTTTTCAGCGACCAAGTTAGCTGCCACATAAAATGCTGATTTAACGAGGAGAGACTCCAAGTAGCTGGTCAGCAACACTGATCGTTTGCGCAGGGGTCCCATCATGCCAACTTCTTTGAATACCTGTAAGCTGCCGAGCAATGAAACCGTTGCCAACACCGACGGATTGGATTGCTGGTATCCCTGAGCGCCGGGTATGGCAGAGAATTTGGGGGGCATCAAAAATCGCGTGACGGGGTCGTGTCCCCACCACCCTGCATACCTAAGGTGCGGAAAAGTTCTAGCCCAGCAGCCTTGTCACAAGAAGGGACAAAGAAACGCGTACTGTGGCGCTTTATCGGACTCCCACTTGTCATGGATAAAAAGACCGCCGATGCCGCCAGGACCTGAGTTGAGATATTTGTACGAGCACCACACCGCAAAATCAACGTCCCAGTCATGTAACGCCATAGGAACATTGCCGATTGCATGGGCGAGGTCCCAGCCACAGATACAGCCCTTGGAGTGAAATGTATCAGTGTCCAAAATTCCCCTCGTGAAACCCGACCAAAACTCGTTTGCGGTGCATACGTAAAGGCACACGAGGGGTTCGTAAACTTACTTGTGCCTTTGCGGCATCGGTGATCGCCTTGATGGGAAACCACTGTCCAGTGTAATACTGCACACCGCCAAAGATTACAAGGGCGATAGACGGACCCTCCTTAGCGATCACGTCGAGTATATCCGACTCGCGAAGGGTGAACTCGCCGTGTCGGGGGAACACCTCGATAATCGCCTGAGCCGGGTCATATCCGTGCAAGCGTGCTTGCGAAGCGAATGCGTACTAAAGAAGTGGGAAGTCTATTGAACTGCTCGTATGGATCAAAAAAACCTGCACATACTTGATCCGAGGGAAACGCCTTGCCTTCGGCGAGAATCTTGAAGCGAGTTGGGGTAGGCTTGTAGAATGCTGACATCATGAGATGCAGATTCGCAGTCAACGTCCCCATACAAGCAACTTCTTTCTCCTGAGCACCTGAGAATGTGGATGTCAATACCTGAAAAACTAATGCAGCGATATTTTTGAGAGGTACACTCACCAACTAATTCAGCAAGCAGAGGGGTGACCGTATGTGCAATATCCATCCATTCACGGCTATATGGGTGTTTGAAATGGCCTTCTACAGCTCTAAGGGATGTGTTTATAAGACAGATAAGCATAAGCATAGGTAGCCAATATCCTCAACGGGTCGCTCACCGAGATCCCCATACGTGCAGCTCTTCTTCGATGAGAGCCTTTGACCGTTTAGCTAATAGCCCCAGAGAATTACCACAGAGATATGCGCATCGATGGTTACCTGAACGGCCAAAGAGAAGGTAGTGTGAGTGTGCTTAATAACGCCTGGTAAGACGGCTGACAACCATTAGGCTCAGAAAGGTTGGCGCTGTGTTCCCTGTTTGTTGGGATGAAGAACTGGTCACCGGTAAGTACGACGGTGAGGTCCTTATGATCAGTTGGAGGCATGCTCAGGTAGGAGATTATTTAGCGAGATGCAATGATCATGTATTAGATCCGCTGGCCTTACCGCATCGGGCTTGTATGAGGTCAACCGTGACTACTGGGTGTGAAAACATTTGCTCCGTGTTGCCACTCTGTCCCCCCAGACGCATGCCTGCGTATGGCAACCGTGTGCATGAGTCCCCAACAGGCAGATAAAGCGCGAACGGTGGTTGTGGTTGGCGCTGGCCCCGTGGGTTGTCTTGCGGCAATATCTCTCGCTAAGATGGGATGGGGTGTTGACGTCTATGAAGCACGAGCTGGTAAGCTGTTAATTTTTGTCCTGGTTACAAATTAGTTTCAACCCCTCCAGATTTACGGCTTCCCTCCTCCAAGGCCGCTGCTCAGCAGCGTTCGATTAACCTCGCGATATCATCTCGTGGAATCACTGCTTTACAGGCCGTTGATCCAGCCGCCACTGCCCGGTTCTTACAGACCGTTATACCGATGCATGGTCGGATGATTCACGACATTTTCGGAAATCAGCACAGCCAACAGTATGATAAGGACGGACAGGTGGGTAGATTCCCGCGTGTTGGTTGGAGTATTATGCCTCATTCGCGTGTCTGTCGGGTATGTACTAACGGATACCTTCGGGCGTTCTCTTCTTGCAGTGTATCAACTCCATAGATCGTGCCCTTCTCAACGAAAGTTTGCTTGAGGAGGCATCCGCCGTTCCTAACGTCCGTTTGTTCTTCAACCATCAGGTTCTCTCCGTCGATTTCGACAATCGAACGATGATTGTTCGAGATTCAAACTCAGAGACGGATATCCGAGCAACCTTTCACCTGTGCATAGGTGCAGACGGTAGCTATTCCATTGTCCGTCGCCAATTAATGAGGGTTGTAAGGTGCGCCGCGCTGCGTGGGTGGTGTTCGATGCTGACTCGAGGCACTTAGAATGAATTACCAGCAGGAATATATTCCGCATGAATATATTGAACTTAAAATGCCGGCAGGCTGTGACGAGCACGGTCAACCTGTATTCTTGCTTGATCCGAATCACCTCCACATTTGGCCTCGCCACTCATTCATGCTCATCGCGCTCCCAAACAAAGTAAATGCTTGTTACCTTGTTTTTTCCCACCTAACAGCTCACTCCATTTCAAGGACAAGTCGTTCACATGTACCCTGTTCGCCCCCACCATCGAGTTTGATCGCTTGATTGGTCGCGAAGCGATCTTATCGTGGTTCAGAACCAGCTTCCCGGATGCCCTCCTCCTGCTTGGAGAAGACAAATTACTTAACGATTTCGCGAAGAACCCCCGAAGCCCGCTTATAAGTGTCAAGGTGCGCCTTACTTCAACACATGTTCGACGGTCAGTGATCTCAGAGATCCGATTCCCATTAGGCAACGCCGTATCATTACAAGGATCGGTGTGTAATATTGGGCGACGCTGCCCATTCCATGGTACCCTTTTATGGACAAGGTCTCAACTGTGGTCTGGAGGATGTTCGGGTCTTGCGGATACTGCTTCTACAGGAGGGTGTTGCCCCTTGGAGCACACCAACCAATTTGGACGAACAAGAACTCACGGACACGAGGCTTTTCGATGCCCTGTCCAAGTACACTGAAACAAGGCACGAGGATCTTGTCGCTATTTGTGAACTCGCCATGGACAATTAGTACGTCCATTTCCCGTTAGTAGGGCGTCCATTCACTGTCCACCGCTGCAGTATAGAAATGCGGCATTCTGTGACAACACCCATGTACCTCTTCAAGAAAGCACTTGATAATTTGTTGTATACGATCACCTCCAGCAAAGACTCCTTGGCTTTGGCCACGCGGACATTGGCTACTGTCCCGTTCCCATCCCCTAACCCCGCAGGATGGCTCCCACTCTACACAATGGTCACCTTCCGTCCGGATATTAGTTACGCGACAGCTAAGAAGAAGGCGGCGAAGCAGTCCACCATACTCTCTTTCGCCGGGCGCCTCGGCACCGTCGTTCTTGGTGGTACAGCGCTCTATGTTACGTTCCACGCTGTTCATTGGCTGCGGAGATGATGGCGATACTTTTTGACGTGTCAACTTTGTAGACCCCGTGGTTCCTTTTTGCTCGATAATTCCAGTATACGGAGAAATGACGGTGACATTGACCCAAGCTATGGGCTCAATTAGAATTCTCTCCCGGCGTGACCCAGGGCATTGAACGGTGATTAATTTAAGACGGTGCTACATGAGGATATCCCGCAGAGCTGACAGGTGGCACATGTTTCTGAAAGGAGTCTGGATGTTAGCCATCAACGCGACCGTTCACATGGGATAAAAATATATGCGGGTGCATGCGTGCGGTGGGTCGGAACATCCATCAGTAGGCCACAAGAAATCTCATAAAATGTGCGATTATATAGTCTATGTAAGGTTTACCTAGTAGAAACACAGAAAGCAGAGTCAATAGTCGTGCTTTGTCGTAGAGATCTGGTATACAAGAAAGCAAGAAATGCAAACATAACAGAAAACAGCGGAGGATGCAGGGGAACGAGTGAATGAGTGACCTAAGTCTTCTTCGGTGGCCGGCCCCGTTTCTTCTTTACACTCGATTCACCCAAACCATCAGTGGCAGTAGCAGACGTGGCCGCTGTAGTAGCTTCTTGTGGTTTCTGCTCTTTACGCGGACGGCCACGTCTCCGCTTCGCAGGCGGCTCCTCAGCACTCGAATCGTCCGGTTTCTTCTCCTGTACGGGAAACCGTCAGTCGAGAATCAGGAACGGGGGGCTAGTAATATATACTTTGGGCGGTCTCCCCCTTTTCTTCTTTACCTGTGCTCCCTCTGATGGACCCGTAGCGGCAGACGCAGCCCCTGATTTCTTGTTTTTACTGCCTTTGGGACGACCGCGCCCCCTTTTGGCAGGTTGCGCATCTTTGGGTGTTGTAGCGGCTAACGAAGCGACCCATAAATTTTGAAAAATGATAAGCACGGGAGGAGTCAGATGCTGACCAGACCAGACGACCAGAGCTCACCCTCCAGTTCCTCTGCGTTTGGTTGATCATTTTCTTCGATATCTTCGTCATATCTGTCCGCTGGGTCCTCTTGCTGCGGCGAGGCGGACATTTGTGAATGTTGGCAGAATGGTGATCACGGGGGCTTGACGGCGGGTCGCAGGCGGAGGACGTCCGCGTCGAGGAGAGAGGAAAAGCGGGGAAAGGGTGAAGCCCTCGTTTTAACGGAATATTATCCCCCTACCGAATATAGTTGGGACGTGTATTGCAATTGTTTCCCTCGCGTGGAATTCTAGCCAAAACTAGGATTTATTATTATCGTCGGGCAATCTGGCTGTTCGTAGAGTTTTGACCCCTGATATTCGGGGGGATATTACGTACGTAAATATGCCGCCGAAGCACGCTGGAAATTCATTTCTGTGCTCTCAGGCAGATTGATGCCGCGTCTGAAGGCAACCCAGACCTGATCATCCTTGGAGACCAGCCCTCTCTCATTTATTCTCCACCTTTGTTGAGTGTCCCAATTCAGCCTCAATAAAATCGCTCAAACCACCACTCGAATCCACGCCAGCAACACACCGATCGGCGATTAGCGGTTGCATGGGCTCCTCGCGAAAACCTTAAGTGAACAATGTATGCATGCGCAGAAAATATGTGAAGCGGTCAGATAATCAGCAGCCTATCGTATGTCGCTCCGAGGGTCCAGCTTATTTATTTATTTATTTTCTGCTCATTGCTGCCGCATCTCGCCGGGCCGCGGAGTCGGCCTGCCCTTACATTCAGTCGGCGATAAAATTAGTTCGGCACGAGTAGCAGGCAGTGGAATATGTTTCTGGTTGTGCACATCACCACTCTTCTAAATGAGACGCTCGACCCTCGCCGCCTTTGCTATTTCGCCCATCGTGCTTGGGAGAGCGCGATTACTGTACTCGGGCCCTGAAGATCTCTATGCATTCCCAAAGTATCGCGTTACCTTTCTCAACGACTTCCCCGTAGTGAATGAAACCGCACAAAGCTGGATCCAGGATGGCCTGCGGGGTGGCGAGCAGGAGTTCCTTGGCGAATCATGGGACCCACCTGCGTGGTACCCTCAGGCTGGCATGAAGGAAATAGGCAGTTCTGAAGCCAGAACCTTCCATGAAGCACCTAATGTCTGTACGTTCGACATGTATTTACGGGCTCACCGAACTAACATTGCTGGGACGTAACGCAGTCAGATACCTCTGGTTATTCTCTCCAACATATGAAAATTGGTCCAGACAACGAGTTCCTTTGCCTCATACCTCCCGCACGTGACACAGGCACTGCAACAGAAGACTTTGATGGTGACGTGACACTTCGGAATAGCTGGTCGCTGCTTCAGCCTTTATCCGGAAAATGTCTTTATGTGCGATCGTCGTATCTGGAGGCGCAACCGATTTCTCATTTGACCCGTTAGCATCGACAAACGTGGTTCACGTACTCTTATTGTCACAACCAGGAAATTAGACAATTTAAAGAGCTCACTCCTGCGCAGCCACCCACAGGTAACACATGTTTTGGTTTACATTTGGCGTGCTCATATAACGCCACATAACCAGAGCCATATCAGCCTGCAGAGGATCCACAGGCAGGTTTCCACGATCTCCTTGCAAACACATTCTAAGATCTGTTCAGTGGGAAGCGTTCACGCTGGGTCGTTCCCCGGTCGCACCAGACAGCAGAGCCGATGTCGTCGTCGCTGATCAACTTCCTCGTGCAAATTTGGAAGTTGCACACGGTCCGGGTTCTCGCTACCTTGTACAGCGATGGGGTGATGGTACATTCTGCGATAAAACCGGGAAGCCTCGTGAAGTCGAGGTTCAGGCAAGTTGGATCAGTCTGTCGTTCAAAAATTGTTTGATGAATGGTTATCAGTTCCATTGTTCGATGACGATGGCCGATTCCATACTTCTCGTCCGAGAAGCAAAAACATGTTCCTATGTACTCGTGGTACAGACACCGCGCTTGTGTGGTGAACCTGGGTTCAGGTCCCGTCTGGAAACTCGCAACGAGTCACTCGTCCGCTGCCGACAAATCATCGACCCAACTTCTGACCAGGTCTCACCGTCTGAGTCAACGCAGCTTGAACAGAGACAAACGGGCGAGCAAGTGAATCTGAATGAATCCGACCACCCTCTCCATCTTCTTAATCGCAAATCCCGTTTCATTATACCTACCCCGGCGCCGCTCCAGAGCTCGCTAGAATCAAGCTCCGGTGATGAAGGTGATGGCAAATGGGACGACTTTTGGAAGCGGGCTGTAGAAGCTTTGATGAAATCACCCGAAATTCAAGGGCTCAGCGGCAACAACCCACAAGTCTTCCTCGATCGTGGCGAAAATGGCGAAATAGTCATCGAGATTCTGGAAGAAATACCGATGGATGGCAGTGGGGATGGAACGGTACAGGGTGATGTAAGTGCTGAAGAGTATGCACGTTTAACAGATGTGTTGCGAAATGCAGTATTCGATATGAAGCGTGGTGGGGAAACAGAGCGGGAAGGCGATCAAGATTGGGAAGAAGAGGATGAAGAGGACGAGTCCCGTAACACAAGAGATGAGTTGTAATGTGGATTGACTCTATTGTTTGGTTCGGTCTGACGGCCTGAATGCTATCTCCTTGTGTCAAATCCCGTCTGGACCTTCAGGGAGGGTGCGAACAAGCTTCGAAGGAAGGCGAGTGGAATTTTATTCATATCCGTGTCATGAAGCTGGGCGCATCAAATTTACTGCGTCACTAATAGGCCGGTGTAAATGAGGCGTTTTTCTTGACTTGAGTGAGTGGCTATTCCTAATTCCCGTACAGGCCATAATTTTACCGCTTCGACTGAATTCGGATTTTCTGCAGTCCCTCAACCCAGAATATAGTGAAATAATTTTTTATGCGCGAATAAATTATTTAACGGCTTCCCGATTGAAATGGTTCCGCTTCCCTCGAGACCTCCTGGTCATTCCGCCATCAGCCTAGACCAATGGGTGGGCGCAACTCGAAGGCACAGAAGAAGTATTCTCTGTAGGTACACCCAAGAACCGTTCTATTACCAACACAACACACCAAAATGTCTGGCTGTTTCGTTTTCATCAGTGCATCCTGCTGAAATCGCTAATTCCTGAACTTTACTTCGTTTTCCCAGCGTTCGTTCACACGCAGGCCTCATCGTCCGATATTCGGGAACGCGGTGCAAATTTATCACAATGTCACAGCGCCGCATAGAAGGATGTAAAGTTCTTCCACCTCTGGAATTATTCTGTGCTTCTGTGGCGGCTCAGGGGTCCTTTCGAAGTCTTGGTCATTGATAATCGCGCGCCTATCACCCAGTACTTTGCGGTCCCATCGTCTTCGTCATCTTCCCCTCGATCTGTGTGTTCTCATCGACCGTACCCCTTCCAGAATGCATTTCTTTAGCCAGATTATCGCTGCGAGTGCGTAATTCCTATCGCCGGCTCATACCCTTTTATTTGATCACCTAGCCCCCCCGACAAGCTCTTTCGTTCCGTTCCTCTGTCCCCGCAACTCGCTCCATCATCCATCAGTCCAACCCATAGCCACGTCTTCTTCCTCACGTTATGCCTCATGTGCCGAGGATTCCATCTTCCGCCTGCAGCTCATGCTGCTGGCCTGTCAAAAATCAAATCAAATATTAGATCCGCTCGGGAGGATGGCCCCATGGTTATCTTGCTAACATTTATGCCCTTTTTCCACATTCAGCACCAATTGATTTCCGCTGAAGCATACAGACAGCAGTCTGATCCCTCCCACAACACGGCACGAACTTGAGCATGAATATTTTCGAGGATACTGCGCCACCTTCATTACCACCTGGGCTTATTGCCACCAGAAAATCACTTCATTTCCCTCACGTCCTGGCTTGCTGCGCATTGCCTTGCCCATGCCCACGATGGTGATCCGTCTTATTTGCCTAGTTATTTAATATGGGACCAGCGCTGAACATGTGCCTTCGGTCACATTCAGATGACTTTTTTGCATGCTGGATCAGTGGTGACGAAGGTTCGCCATCTATGATAGCCAATTGCCAATTTCCCGTTAGCTTGGAACATTTTTCTCCTGAGTGACCCACCGCGCATGAGGTGGGACACTGTCGACTCGAGATTGGGCGATCCTCTAGCGTTTTAATCTTGCCGCTGCCATTCGAGGTTCGCCGTCTCACGTTTTCTGGAGCATTCGCCCGCAGCAGCGAGGTAGCGTACTGCGGCAGGTGTCGCGAGAAGCAAAGGGCAGAGGCGTCATACTGCCCGCGATGTTCCTCGAAATAACCACGAGGATGGCTCTAGACTCTGAGCCATGCCTGTGTGGGCTTGGGATGAGATAATGGGGGATACTGATAGTCGTAGATTCTGCGCGGAAATTGGCGGTCGATGGTGCTTTGCTGACACTTATACTAACCCCCATTGGTCTGATATATCGTGGGTTTACTTTGACGTGTCAAGATACCTTTATATCCAGCAACAGGGGTTATCACGACCTGGATTTGATTCCGTGAGGATGGCCACGCTGTTTCAGCGCGGAATGATCCATGGCCACTCCTTCAGAGCCCGTCGTCACACTTCTGGATGACCGGCGTTGGTTGAGAAAGTCACGGAGGAATGGTTTGAATTTGATACGCTTTCCCCCTTCAGGCTGCTAATGATGCTTCATGACCAGCTCCAATTTACCTACCTGCTTGGTGGCGGCGTAAGTGTCCGGCTGTTCTCCTTATATCTCGACTGGCCTGAGCTGGCGAGATACGATATCTACAACATGTTGATATTCTTCTCGCCGAACGGTCGAACCTGAAGGCCTGATACCTTGGCATACGATCCTGCTCTCGGAGGGCCGTGATTCAGATGCAAGGTCGCCTGGTTTACGGTATATCAAGTAGCCCCCGATTGTCCCTGCCGGTGAGTTCCGAACGTAACTACCGTTACTATCGCTGTGTTTCAAGACAAATCATCAAATGCTGACTGGGCTCAATTGAGCTGAGGGGCCCGTCCGTTCCTCGAGGATGTCCTGATCCACTGAGTCAGCTGAGTGTCTGTCGCATGCTTGCATTGGAAGCCTGTAAATGTACCTTCATACATCCGAGGTCCATGGATATGTCGGCGATCTTTTGTCTTCCTCTCCGAGAGAACATCCACTCGGCGGGAAACCACACGACATCTCAGGGTGTCGAACCGACTCGTGGCACAATGGATAATCTTAGGCAACCACAGTAAACTAGGCATCTCATAATGCATAATGTTGGCCCGCCTTGTTGTGCATTATCGAGTCGGCTTCTTGGTGGTACTAGGACAAGCCTTTCCTGCATTCCTGGACCCGCCGAAACTCATAAGCGCTCAATGAACTCAGGGCCTGGGGTTCGCTTATCCTTTTTAGAGTCGCTTACAGTCATTTTTGCCTGGCAAAAATGCAGCTAAACGAGCACGTAACTTTGGTTTCTGCTGATCGGGCCACGCATGTACTTACACAAACAGATGAGACGCTACTACTATGCACGCGCATTCCATAACCGATTCGCTTCTTCTGATCTTGATCATCACGTCCTCCAACAAGTTGCTACAAGCCGTTGCCGTAGAACGTGGGTACTCTCTGCTTTCGGATCCGGGCTTACTGCATCACAAGTAGGGCACTTCCCACTCTACCCCCTTTAAATGTTGATATGATTGTGTGAGCTACGCCCCATCAACTGGGGTTCACTAACAACCTGTTTGGTGACAGACTCACCCGGACGTGGACCATGTGCAGATTTCTAGGGTTGAGCAAGAGCACCAGTTTTGTGAGTATATTGTCATCCGAATTTAATATTCTGGTCCAGTTTCACCTCAGTGACAGCATCGCCGCGATGTGCATTCGTATTTCGATCTCGCGAGCACGTCTTTCGTTCATGCTATCCGATGGTGGCTCTCATGGGACCCTCGTACAGGCCTCTATCCTTCTAGAATGACGTCCGATAGTGACACGAGTGACTCGCTCGTGAAATATGCGTTTACTTTGTCCTAAGTCAATGACACCACTGCAACACCATCGTCACGTCGACCGGGAGCACCCCGAGATCCTGGCTGGTCTGGGCACCTCGAGTATATATATGCGCCGCGCTGTCACGCCTAGTTCCTCGAATAGATTCAAATTTCAAGGAAAAGACCTTGCCGCGTCTGTCCGAGCGTACAGGATTGCCACCCCCGTGACGTGGCACCCGTCGCAACGATAGATACTGTATCTCCATGACAAGACAATCTACTCGGTCCGTGGATGGACCTGGAATCCTAGAATCGGATGCTGGCGGAGAGCCATGCAAGCGGTCCTCCGTTGGTGGACCCGAAACGACGAATCGGCGATCGTTCACGTCTATGGTATCTCAGTCGGTATGGGCGCCATGGGCTCTGGAGTATAAGCTCTACTTGGTGTGGTCGTGCTGGACGATCGCGTTGCCCCTGCCGCCTCTTCGACGCCTTGCGTGCTCGGACTCGGGTAGCTGCGAGCATGATCCGTCGGTCTTGATGCATGCCGTCATTCCACGACGTGGATGTCTTGTTCCCCACTCAGTGGACGAGTCAAGAGTACCTTTCGACATGTCTACGTTCCTGTGCACGTCACTGAGGTATGCGTCGGATGCCAAATTCGTCTAGACGAATCATCATTGACGGATGTATCATGTGGACCATTGCCTTTACCCGCCGTCGACACGCTTACAACTCTGGATAGACCATTCTTAACGGTCTTCCCGTAACGAATTCGCAGGTAGTCTTGCGTTCTGAGACCGCCTGAACCAACCCAAAAAGTAATCGATTTGTATGAACCCAAATCATTGCCAACTGGATTCGATTAGGTAGATCATAATGAAAACGAAAACGAGCGTGAATAGTAGGGGCTCAAAACAGGTCCAGTGGCAAATGGTGATCTAGCGAGCAATTTGCGACGCGTCAGTCTAGTCCAAAGGAGTGGCATGCCGCCGTTGGCGACGAGCAAGCACAGGCAACATGTCCGATGAGAGGAAAGGAATATAAAAAAAGGTCATCCCGAGAGAAATGAAAAGGAGGCAGAACATGCATGTAACATGCGCAACGGCCGGGCTACTTGCCTAATTATTCTTTGTGTTGTTAGTGATCACAACAGCGAGAATGATGGCGACGACGGCAAGGATGATGAGTATGAGGATAAAGCAGATCCACCGCTTTTTTCTTGCGGCGCGAGCAGAGACAATGGCCTTGTCCGCGTGGCCAGTTCTGGGGTGTAGAGATGTTAGATATAATAGAGTGAGCTGGAATGCATGGCATACCCTGCTTCCATATCTTTTTCGACATTCGCCGCGGTCGTTTCTACATTGTCGATAACGTCACTCTGTTGTTCTACCATGATGCTCATCTATACAAAGATGTACAGGTCAGTGACATGCCACTAGACATTTCTGCTCGACATACATCATTGAAGAGCTGTGCGAGTTCTGCAATAGTTTGCTCGATGCGTTGGATGTCCTGATGCCGTGCTTGCACCTCTCGGTAGGCAGCTCTTGATTCACCATAACGGTTGGAGTTCATCAACTAATTCGGGTCAGCCGAAGAGATGGGAATGAGAACGCATACTGCGACCACTTACAGCTTGACTGAATATCTGGCCACCAGAGTCATCATTCACCACCGCCCGTACCTCCTCAGGCGTCGCATCCGGTTTGACTAAACACATCCAAGTCAATCATCACAGATCCCCCTTTACAAACGGAGCTCACCGATCTTGAACTGCCTCTCCATCCGTTGCTTGTACTTTTGGCGGTACTGTTGTTCCACCTGTTGATAGTTTTGAAT